>JABASP010001170.1:0-33310 GCA_019776565.1 Sminthurinus signatus | reverse complement strand
GTCAACTATTTTTGGTCCTCAACTTAACCCCACCTAAAATTACACGTAGAATTTAATGGTAATACTCATTTTGACCTAGCGATAGGAGCAATATTACATACTTACTTTTGCCTCCCTCTTGTACTGATTTTTCATCGACGATAAACTATATTATATAGTGTTCTTTCGTTGTTGACTGAAACATAACTGTACGATATAATGTTACAAAACGTGTAGAATTCGTAGGTATCATATTCTTGTAAATTATATCAATTAGAAGGAGCTTTCTTTGCGAAATCCGTCTATGCATTTATTCGTATATGTATGCAAGTATATACTTTTGTTTTCCATCCCCGTAGGTACTTATGAAAGTTCTTATCAATATGTGCAAAATGCACACCAGATTTCATTTAAATAGAATTGGCAGTAGTTGAAAATGTTATAACTTATAACTTATAAGTAACAAGTAACATGTCAACTTTCATAAATCCGAGGTCTCAAAACTACACATATTATGTGACTATATGAACTTCTCACAACTTTTTAGTCATATGTCATATACAAGATCTCTGCAGTGCTGCTGCATTTTTTCAGAATTTCATAAATATATGCATAAACTCATTCCACAAAAAACTCATTTCGAATGTATTATGTGTAACAATAGGTAATAATAGATAACGATCGAGCAGTATTCTTAATTGATATGATATATAATAGACATATATGATTACAGACGTGATGTATATATCCTAGATTTTTAATATTTACTAGTTATTGGTTGGTCTCGTCATTTTTTCGACACACCACACACTCTCATCAACTTTTCGATAATCTATAACATTTCACAATATACAATATTGTGTAGACTGTAGACTCTTATTCATATATTATGTACATATATATTTTTAAATCTAAAATAACTTTATACATTATAATATAACAATAAATTCGAAAATTGGAATAGAATATTTTTTACGTTTTTACCTAAATCTAAATAACATATTGTAATATAATATAATAATATACACTTCATATACTCACGTAACATTATAGTATAATATATATGTATATATAATATTCCCGTGTTTCCTTTTATTGTATTTAATGAATGGTCATTCAAAACGTTTTCTCTCTTTTCCTTTGAAGAATGTCTTACTGAATTGCTATAATATATATATATATAACGTATTTTATTAAATTTTAAAGGCATTTGCGTTGTGAATTATGAAGCAAAAAGGTGTGATGTTCAAGTTTCAAGTATATATATATCGTATATTATGCTGATATAATATGTATCTATAATATAATGTTGTATTATTTCAAGATGTTTATGTATACTTGTGCTATAATCTGTTCCTCTATTATTCTTTTTATTAAGCAGTGTTCAAGCTAGAAATTTGAACCTGGACAAAAAATTCAGCAAGTGCACTATAAAACTTTCCTTACATATCATATACACAGTACACAGTGTAAGTTTCTTTGCAATAATGAATGCTCATAATTCATTAATAATTCATGAACATAATATAAGTACACAGTTAACTTATTTTTCTTACATAATAAACTTTTTATAAGCATATATAATAATAATTATTGTAAACTTCACACTACTTTTAAGTAGTTTTAAATTGTCCCCATTTTAAGAGAGGTACGTAGCATTTTCTGCTGCATATGTGTGTGAGATAGTTTTATTAATATCAGTGTATTTTCCCCTCCCCCCAAATTTATTTTCTATTGTATATGTGGTATCTATGATGAATTATTTTTATGGATGTACAATGTACAATGTTCCATGTACAATGTACATACACCATGTAGTTTCTATCATTATAATAGGTGACTTGAATAAAATTCCAGCAATGTGTAATTTGTTTGGATAAAAGATGCTATAATCTTTGAAAGTGTTTGTTAGTTGAGAGTGTAATTGCATGTATAGTAATGAGTAATGAGAGATTAGAGTAATGGTAAAATCTATAACTTTTCATGTTTCGTAATATAAAATTGACATATCGAATATCGTATATGGACTGCAAATTTTTTATGACAACAATTTTTCATATAGTATGTATATTTTATAATAATTATCAACAGTTACAAGTACTTACGTGTTTTTTTTTTAACTTTTTAAAATGTTTTGACTTTTGACAACTGATGAACAACGCAATAGTTATATTAATACATTTTTTATTTTTCTGTTTTTTTTCTCGTATATATTCAGTTTATAATTGAATACGGAGGTATATAGTCTGTGGTTTTTTATCAGCCAGGTCTGTCTATATCGGTTCATATGTAGCTATTTTACTATTCATGTTGGATTCGTATCGGATTATATTGTAGCTAGATATTGTGGTAACTGTTGTTTCATGTTTCTTATATAATAAAATTGGAATTTCGAGGAGAGGATTCACTGCATTCGACAAAATGGAAATCTAGTATTCCAGGAGTTCATTGCTCTTTCATTTTGATGAGCTCGATCTAAACTAGCTTGACTTGGTCTTTTCGTTAAAGTTGGAGCTTGAAGAGATTCTTGAAATTCTAGAATTCCAACATTTGCTGGTATGTTTACGAGTGAACCCGTTCCTCCGGTTCCATCTTGTTGACTTGGACTTGGCGATTTTAACCGATGGACGTCAATTGGAGGAGCGGATTCAACGGTTGATCATCTTGGCAATGCCACTGTAACAATTGGAGCAGAAGAATTTGTCATTTGGCAACTATAATTTAATAGTCTTATAAATGAATCTAATAAATATAGTAATATCTTGCAAAGAGCGTCTGCATGAAAAGCTTTTTCATTTCGTTTTTTTTTTCCAAAAGCAAACTATAAAATTGCAATTCTGATTTGAATAAACAGAAAATACTTGCGTGTTTTAGCTTAGGCGCTCGTACTTATATATATATATATATAATGCGTACAAATTACACATACACAGTAATAACATACAATTTGTACCTAATAGATAATGTTAGCATTAAAATTATCATTATTATTATTACAGAAATATGGCATATGGCATTAGTGTATATTAGTAAGTACATAAAGTAAATAAGTAATACAAAGTTGCATAGTTATTTAAAAGCATGCTAATAATAATAATAATTATTATTATTACTTAAGCTCCTCTATTACATTAGCATTTCATAATAACTATATTATTGTGTAATGCGTAATACAGTGATACAAGTTAACGAATAAAGTTATACAAGATTCAGCCATGGCAAATAAATGGCGTATATGTATTACAAAGAATACCAACTTTGAATGTACTTATAATGTAAGTCGAATCTATATAATATAAACTAAACTAATAATTATTCAACTATATCTAAACTAACATAAAACAAGATATAGTAGCTGATATGTCTTTTATACAGCTTAAAAGTTATATAAGCACACGATATCTAATATCTAATTACTAATTACTATAATCACAACTTGAGTTAACAATTGTGACTATGTTACACACCAATTACAATATGTGATGATAGACTCATAAGTAAGCTTCAACCGTTTGTTGGCGGTGAAAGTTATTATGTGTAGAAAAAAAGTAATGCTAAAATTTGTGTACTATAGTATAATATAATATATTATATATAGAGCAATGTTTAGGTGCACACAGACACAAAGACAAAGCCTCTCATGTGCATAACATTTAAATAGTGTTTGCAGTTTGCAATTTGCAATTCACATTGCAATTCATTCTCGTGTTTGTGACTTGTGACACATTTAAAGAGTTCCACTAGGCAAATGCCTTATGTATACATATATTACATATAATACATCATGTATGAGCAATTGAGGCGTAAAATGCGAATTCATGGAAAATTCACTTAAAATCCATTTTTTTGTCTAATTACTTACGCGTTGAAATTTGTGGTGGTCGAACTGGTCTGTTGTCTAAAATTTTCTCGAGTTCATTCATCACGGTTGTGGATAATTTGGGAATAAGCTGTAAAACATGAAAACAAATAAAATATCATGTATAAAATAAAAAAATATGCAACAAAGTTTAAAGGAATGTGCATGACCAGCACCGTTTTTCTACACACTCAAACTATACCTAGGTGTTTTCACCGGAGAACGGATGACTTCAAATTCTAATAATAATTCAAGTTTTAATTTTAATTTTGAATCCTTAAGATAATTTACAGCTCCTTTTTTTCTATTAGAATATCACACGTCGTTCCTGGCAGCATAATAGAATAGAATAGAATATAGAATACAAGTTACTACCAGTTCTATTTGTAGTTTTCCATATATAGATGTATAATTTCCTAAATTCTGCTTACGCTGACTCGTATAGTCTGCTGAGGTATAGGTATATCTGTTATGTAATACTTTACACTATAATATAGAATAAATAGATAGATATAGAATAAAGTAGCTAAAAACACATTAGTGAAAGTGAGAGAAAGTTAGTTCGTGGTAGAGGGTCTTCAGCCTTTCTTTTAATTATCTTTTGCCTATGGAAGGATAGAACTTGACGTAGTAGTAAAAACTTCTAAAGTAATTTATTATTTTGGAAATTAAAGTAAAAGTATGTGTGTGTGTGTGTGAGAGAGAGAGAGAAAAGTGAAATAATTGCCAAGTTTTCCTCATTCTCCCTATTCCCTATTTCATTGTGAATCGAGTCAAGAATCTTGACTTCTTCCTTTAACAGCATTACACAATCTACCATATCTACTATCTATTATGAATCGTTCATATCATCATAATGTCATGAATGTTGAAAACAAACTGTCTTAGACATTAGGTATAATAATGTGAGAAAACAGTGCTTTGCAGTGTACAGTGTACACATTTTGAATTCATAAATATTAGTTATTAATGATATAGTAATGATATTATGACTAAGAAGGAATATAAATTCTGGAAAACCGTACTTGTAATGCTTGAAAGTAGTTGACAAGCTCTGGAGTTGACGTGGGTCCAATGAGCATACCTAATAAAATAATGACAGGCATTGTTTAGTAAATACTTGATGAATTACATATTGTGGTATTGTATTTTTTTTTGGGTATTATGTATTTTGTATTATGTATTTTTCTGGATTCTGGAGAAAGTAACTCACATGTGACTGGGTCATTTTTTAAACACCAAGCAATAACCAATTGTGACAGAGTGCACCCATGTTTCTCAGCAAGGGAAGCAATTTCCCTGCTCAGCTTTTGTTGATGGAGTTGCTTAGTTGTTGAGGCTTCCTCAGTTGAAGCTGAACGTTCCCAAGACTTCTACACAAGGTTTATACAATATTCTTTTTTATTATTCATAATTCATAATACAGTCATTTTACATTGCCTGAATGAGTATATTGAGTAATGAATAGCACTACTTAGACATGTACTATGTACTATCTATTTAATAAGACACATAATTATCTTCTATAAAAACTGCAAGCAAAAAAAAAACTACCAACACAATATGCTTTACATATACATGAATCTTTGAGAGGGCTGTTACACTAACCAATAACATATTATAGTAAACTCCGAGCGACCTACATTTTATATGACATGGTCGTCTTATAATATAATCTTATTTGTTCTGCCCAATGATATTATTAGCGTATATTATGAATCTACACTTTAGATGATGAACATGTCTTCTATGGATATTCTATTGTGTGAGTAGTGAGTATCATCAGCATATTCTATATCATATACATCAGATTATGATAATAGTAGTACCATTTCTATTGCTCATTAAAACTTGCTCTTATCTCCATTCTCCATCTTTTCTCTCCATTCTTTTCATCTTTCTTTTTCCTCTTTTCTTCATTTTATAAATTCTTATTTTCTATGCTTCCATCTACACAAATCTCCTTTTCTAACATTTCCTTATTTCTTACATACCAAAAACCAAATACCATTGTAACATAGTATACATTTTGAATCGTTGAACATGCATCTATGATGTAAAATGTAAATCCATACGTGCACAGTGCACAGTCTTTTGCTCTCCATTCTGACACAGCCACATAGTAATTATACAGGACACATAATAAATTCATAGATAATACGACATGAAGCGACGACACAACTTTAGTTAGATATTGGATAAAGTGGATTGTTACATCAGATGGAGATGACGAGGGAAAAGTACTTTCTCCGCATGATTTCTCTTCACTCATTTTCCTTTTTATGCTCTCTTTTTTATGTATATATTAAAATACTTACGTCATATTCTATGTTATTCATCCAATTTCTACAACATGTTTCTTTTTTCTTTTAATAATTAGAGTTATATTTGATGCATTTTAGATTCAGAGAGTTGAACAATTGTTTAGTTTTTAGATAAATAATCACCAGCATAAATGTTTCCACTAAGAAATATATTGTAGCTGTGATTATCACAAATCACAAGGGATACAAAGTTCAATTTATTTCTAAACTATTTTATATATATTATTATATAAAGTACATTCCCAAAGGATAACAAACCTAAGGATATCATGAGGGATGAGAGATGAGAGAGAATAAGCCAGTAAGCATATTCTATGGATTTTTGGATATTACAATCTAAAATACAATATCTCATGTTATTCCAACATCAGGAACCTTTGTAGCTAAAAAGCTTTATAATCTCATAGATTGTTCAAGAGCTTTAAAAAATCCCACTACTTGAAAGAAAGAACAAGACAGTAACGACTAGTAAATAGTACATAAAGCAGTCGAAAACAATGGCTCAAAAATTCCTTGTTTCTCAATTCTTAGTCTACATCATATCAAATCATTTTCAGTGTGGAATTGGATGAGAAAAACAGTATAGAGAAAAACACTGAAAAGACTGCAGTTGAATGAAATTCCAAATTCCAACTAAACTACCACTTCTGACGAAGAGAATCGCTCCAAATTTGGAATTTTGAACAACATGGGGATTTAAAAATAAAGTAACAAGAAACAACAAGACGATTTCCCTTTGGATTTCTTTGGCGTACCCTGTAGATTTATGTACTACAGAGAGATTTCTCCATACATACTTAAAAGTTAGTTTTGTTTATCTTTTCCTATTTTGTTTTCTGCTAGTTTTTTGGCAAACGAATTCCCACTTTAAAAATAAATTATATCAAAATTAAATAGGAACAAAAAATATAGAGATCCATGAAAGGGGAAATTCATTATTCATGAGACAATAACTTCTAGTTTCTAGTGTCCTTGTAAACTCTTGGCTTTCTTCTTTCTTGTTGACTCCGTACAAATTATTATAGTATCAAACATTAGGACTATGCAGTATTCAGTACTTGCAAACCTAAAAAAAAGCTCTTCCTTTCACACACCCTTCCAAGGACCTCAAAACCTCAAAGTTGTTCGTTTTTGTTGTTTTTTTGCCCTTTCCTAACATCAGGGTTTCAACCTGTTTTACTTTACCTTTATAATATTTTATGACCCTGCTCTCTAATTTTGCTCTCTGCAGATGATTTCAGTAGTTTAGGAATTTTGAAAAGTTTTAGAACGGCGGAATATAAAGTTTGATCTAAGAACTTCAAATAGACCGATTCTAAATTCTAGAGTAGAGAGATAACAACTATGATACATGATGATTGATGAACAGCATCTTATAAAAATTTGGCAAACAAAAAACGAACAATAGTCATTATTCGTCATGAGTCAAGAGTTACACGCAATTGTCCCTTTTTTACTTGTAAATTTGTAAATGAAAAAAAAACATGAGCAAAAAAAGAAATTACATTTGAAAAATAATACTTTTAGAGTCAAGCATTATGCAATATCAGTTAAAAGTTAAGGGTCTTATCAACTAAGGATATAGAAGGATTAAAATTTAAAATAAACTTGAGAATCATCCCACACTATCAAAAGTGAAAAAAAAGTATGCTCGCATATACTTTTCGTATTGGGAAAAGTATGTGCGAGTATACTTCTTTGTAACTTTCGATAGTGTGGGATCGCTTCTTCTTTAGTTTGATCAAGATGATGATTCCATTCATAAAAAAATTAGTATAGTTATCAAGTTAATGTTTTTACAGAGGAAAAGTTTAGACTACAAGCTCAAATTTTTCAAGAATGAAAAGATCATTGAAGATGATCTTTGTACATTTACTATTCATGTATTCGTATAACAGTTTTCCAGTACCTCTTTGCCACCCATGCTGTTTTCATCTTCATTCCAACTGTAGGATGAAAAATATCTTTCTCTTTTCTGTAGAATAAAAGAACACATAAAATAGTCGTAGAAAAGAAAGGGGTTAAGTGTTGGATGCCTTAATGAAGGAAGTCCACAGGAAAAAGATTTAGGATTTTTTTTGTTCAAAACTTTTGTTTGTTTTTTGTTGCAAAAAAATTAAAAACTGAAATCATATTACTTTTTTTGTAATTCGTAAAAATATCTCGTACTGATATTACTGAGAAAATATGTAGATGCGTACAAGTTTCATGTCAAAGTTTTGTGTACAGGGTGATCCACAATAAAGGTAGCGTTCAACATCAAATTAGCATTAGGTTTTTTCAAATTATATAATATACTTTTAATTTTTGGAGTAAAGTGTAACCGTTTGATCTTTTATCCCTTAACTTCGGTGTCAATCACCCAGTACACGGCACTTGAAAATTTCAAAGACTTGAGGACAAGGAGAAAAACAAGAAAAATTATGGCAATAATGCGACACTTATTACTTATGAAATTTTTGAGACATGAATTGAGCATAATAATAAAAACTTTACTCTATGAATAAGGAGCAAAGTAAGTGAAAAAAGCGGATGGGACTAAAAACAATTATTATTACGCCAACTTTTCTTCCCATTGCATATATGTATAATACGTTTTAGTCTTCAATATACAGTCTATACATAGAATTTGTTTTTGTAAGCATTTTTGTACAAGCAGAAAAATCTCGAAGGCTATTTTTTTTAAATGTATAGTTAAAGATTGCTGGTGAAAGTAAAACGTAAATATGTTGCATGGGGAAGATACCAGAACTAGAACGTTGTAAGTTTTAAAGATTCAAAATTCAAGATGAACATCAAGTAGGAAAAGAGTGAACAACGAACAACGAACAAGCAGAAGCAATATACGATTATAATCAATGTCTCAAGTCTCCAAGCGATAAGGCAAGATCAAACAAATAAAGATTAAGTAAAAACTACACACACTGAAACAATTCCAGGGAAAAGCAAAAATGAGGAACGTTCTTTAAATTTTAAAGCATACAACATGGGAAAAGTCCCAAATAAAATTAGAAATTAGTTCATGCTGAATTCCACATGCAAGATTGAAAAATTATCTATAACTCTTGTTACATTTCTGGTTAATTCGCCATCATGACATGAATCAAATTTTGTCAAATCAAAATGGATTTTAGCACAGTCAAGAGTCAATTGTCAAGAGCATGTCAACAGTCACTTCAATAAACCACAAACCACATCAAATCAAAGTTAAACCTCTATGTTTAAAGACTCATCTATAATCTAGTCTATAGTTACCAGTTACCACACCATCGCGAACATGAACAACAACAAAAATGCCTATAGCTACGTTTGGCTACAACATATATCTCAAATCTCAAACATCTATATTAAAAATATGGTATAGAGTATAGATTATGGATTTGGACTACAATATTATGGCTAGGAACTAAATGTACATTTCACATTTTAGTTGTACAAAACTGTACAACTAAACGACTGAACCGATTTATGCAACATTTAATAATTATAGTAATTTTACTAAGCTACAGATCTATATAGCAGAGATAAAGAGACAGAGCTAGAGAAAGAGAAAGATGGAGATGAGAGGAACAGATTTGAAAATTGATGGATGATTTTGAGCATGGCACATTTAAAAGAGGATCTATTCAGTTAGAGAGTACACAACAACAGCAATAACTAAATTTACAACACATAAAAAGTCACAAGTCACAACAAACATCATCCGTTTCAAGTTTTATCATATTTATCATTAATACACGGAACATGTTATGCATTAGATTTTACACTTGGAATTTCATCAGTCTAATACTGAATCGGCCATTATACTATGAACTATGAACTTACGAGTTCAAAGATGCACAATACACAATACTACCACACGTAATAAGCACACACAGAAACCCTCAAGTTTATCATTTGTAATCCACTACAATAATAATAATAATAATAATTATTATTGTAAAAGGTTATTATTATTTATGATCTACAGCCTAAAATAAATGAATAAAATATGTTGGATAAAACGCGTTTGCTAATTTGGTAAGTTTTTCAGACTTTTCCTGTATATTGTAGCTCATAGACAAAAAGGAGAGACAGGAGGAGTGGACATTATCATTATAGTTTAAATTACTTTGAAAAATTGGTAAATGTTTCATATAACACAGTTAAAATAGATATTTATGGAAAATGAACATACCTTGATGGAAGAGCGAAATGCTAAGGCCATTGAATCTTCTGAGGATTTTCCCAGGGCTTTGTAAAAGCTCATTGTCAACGGAGACCAGGTCATCAGTCCCACACCTAAAATTCAAAAATCAAAAATTCATACTATAATTTTTAACATCTTATAGAACGCATACAAAAGAGAACATGGTAAAAAGGAAAAAACTATAAGTGTGACCAGACGTAGTTACAAAAAGGAATGAATGGTGAATAATAACATTACACATGATCTATTTTTAAGTTGAATCTGATCCTTTGTAAAACTTTTTGATACGGATCATTCCCCCCAAAAAAAAACATCATTTTGAAGCTCAGAACATCCGTGACAGTAATTTGTAATCAATATAAAATATATCATACTGTGAATTACAGTTTACAGTGAGAGTCCGAATCTTTTATAAAGAGAATGTGATAAAATGTCTTTTTATCTTTTTATTCTGAATTCTGAATTCTGAATCTTCATCGTCAGTTAAAAAAATGTGGAGAAGATGGAGGAAATTTAAAAAAGAAGAGGATTTCCATTGGACACTCGAGCTCAACCAGAGAGCAATTTGTGTCCAAAGCAGAGGGGTAAAAAGATAAAATATGAGCTCTGAGATGAGCTTCCTTTTCTCTGTCTCTTCCTCTCTTTCTTTATCACTTCCATTTGACTCTAGATTCTAGATTCTAGCCTTTTTATTTTATTTTTCATACATCAGAAGCTATACGCTCTCCGGTCTCCGGCTTCCCTCCTCCGTAGGAAAAAAAGAGGTCGTTTTTTTACGTACATCTACTGTCCACAGTCTACAATCTACAGCTCACAATCTACATGGATAGAAAAATGCATTATACATTGGAGAGAGAAGGATCTAACTACAGCTTTTTTACTGGGTACTCTCATTGGAAGTTGGAAAAGCATTGGCATTCAAGTTTTTTTTCCTCTTTTCATTGTACGATTTCATGGGGATTTTATACTTGTGTCTTGTGTAAAACAGTCTATGCTGCATGCTGACTTACTGTAAGACTGGAGCTGGACGAAAAAGAATAAAATTCAATTTCTATTCACATATTCTAGATGTCTAGATTCTTGGTGCTGGATTCTAGATTCACAGATGACTAGATGGATAGTCAAAAGTTGACTGCTCAATACTCTGTTCCGTGTTCCCTGTTCCTTCAATACTCCCTACTCCATACTTCACCCACTTACTTACTCATCATGTGAAGATGTGAGAATCTGAGGAGAAAAACCTTCTGCCAAATACCAAATACCGCTTTCCTCTTCTCCTTCCTATCTACTTTCACTTTTATGACTTTTTCCTGGTACGTTCGTTTCCACCGTCAAAATCCTGAGTAATACTTCCCTTTCCTTTGATTCTTGATTTGGTTTACAGTTTACAGTATTTCTTGAAATTCACGAGAGTCAAAACTTACAACTCAAATTTTCTTTGTAGTTTCATTTCCTGTACAATTGAGGAATCTGGTAGATTGGAAGTGGCGTTACAAGTTACACGTTACTCTTAACACATGTAACATGTAAAGGTACTTTCTGTAGTCAGTAGTATTTTTGAAAACCTCTCCATAATGTTTTACCAGTTTTATACGCTACAAATTTTTGTAGCATTTAGAAGAATTCCTAATTCTTTTTTTTATGATTTTGTCCATCATCTTTGACTTTGAATTTGTTTTTTTTGTACTAAACTGTACTAAGGAAATGATACAAAAATGTTTGCAATAATTATTAATTTGTCCTGTTTCATATTTCGTATCATCAATCATCAGTACTAATGATCTGATGAGCACAAAACACAAAACTCAACATTTGACTCGCATCATGTGTTTTATATATTTTTATGTCATTGGTAGAGGTCGTCAGCCGTAAAAATGAAATTACGATGAGAAAATCATTGCTTTTTTTTCCAAGATAAAAAGTCGTCGGATTTTGGATATCATATCACAAGTCACAAGTTGCAAGTGTTAGATATCAGAGATCAGAGATAAAAGTAGAAACAGTTTTACAAGTTACAAAAGCGAACAGCGACACTTACGCTTAACTACAGACACACAAGTTACATTTGAATATAAAAAGATGATTCCATAAAACTTCAATGTCGATAACATGAGATGGACAGATGGAGAAATAAGAAATAAAAACGAGAGAAGCATGAAAATTTGTTCTCGTTTCTTCTTTCTCTATTTCTCACAAATCCCTCAAGTCGTTTCTTGATACAGATAGAAGATCGAGGTATAATATTATATTTTCAAGCCTTCAAATTCAAAATTGAAGCTATACGTAAAATAATAAATTTAGCTGCAGAAATATAATCTGTGCACTATGTAGGCAGTGGTTTTCAAATTCAAAATAGATATAATATGATACAAGATACAAAGTGCAAGGATGCACAAAAAACCAATGCTCAAATTACAAATTACACGTAAAACGCGAAATCTATATTCTTTGGACATTTCTATTTTTTTTGAGGATCTAATCAAATGAAAAGATGAAATGAGAGAAAAACTCATGCAAATAAAAAACCACTCAAATTTTCCTCATCTTTTACATGCACAATTGTACATTTAGAATCTACTTTGTACAATGTACAAGGACCAAGGTTTTCATTCCCAGATATTCAGCCGAATCATCACGACAAAAATGAAAAGGCCTTCAAAACCTTCAATATATACAATATACGAATATACAATGCTGTAAAAAAGAATACCAAACATGTTTGGTTATCTTTTTGCTTGTTGTTCAGTCGCTTGTCGCTTGTTGTGGTTGTGAACAGAAGTATTTGTCGTTTGTCGCATCACGTTCCAATAAAATACCGTAGTCACGTTCCATCCAAGAATCAGATTTTATTCTCACATGATTTAGACTTTAGACTTTAGAATTGAAACTGCTGACTGTCAACGAACAACGAAAAACTACAAACCAGAGAACCCACAATACTGACTTGTGAGTGGATTTGGGTTTTGATTTAGAAAGCTTGAATTCAGAATTTAGATACAGATACTTACCAATTTTGCATGAGTACATAATACATGAGAAAGGAGAAAGAGAAAGCTCGATACTTGAAGAACAAATCAACATGCGGGTTCAATATTATACACAAAAAGAAGTGCGGGAACTGCAACATGCCCTGTGTAATGTTTTACATTTGTGATTTTTGATGCTCGAAAAAATGTGGAAGGCCGGAAACTGTTTGAATATTTGTGCGTGGTTGTATGCACGTTGTACATTGTACATTGTACATGATTAAAGAGATTCATCAGTCTTAGGTCAGCATTTCTCACCCATTCTTTCAATATCCTACCCTTTCAACGACTGGACTGAAAATCAGTGTACATTGTACGTTGTGTATTGTGGTAGTAGAAACCTCAATTTGATAATTCGTAGCCGATTACGTCTATCAACCTCATACACCATTACTCATCATAGAAAATCCTTGGCATAGAAAATATAGAGATAGTTCCCATTATCTTTTAATTTTTATTGTATATTTTCAAAAGTGGAAAGTAATAATAGTAATAATAATAATAATTTCTTCATACTTGTACATTATTTATTTGGTGTTTTTCACCACTCACAAATCTCTGAATTTTAGATGAAGTGTATGACGTAAGACGAGCATGGGCTTTTTCCTTTAGTCCTATGAATTTTCATGAGCAACGCCGTATACCGTATATCCTATACATAATGCATAATATATCTCGTCCACATTATTCTTTTCAGGCAAACATCGAAATGCTCTTATTTCCATTTCTACTACTCTTTGTATACTTTTTCTACAGTCAAAGTCTAGACTCTAGACTCTAGACCAGGGTGTACATTTTGTACAGTGTTTATAGTGCACAATCTACAATGTATAATGTACAAGGAACAGTACAAAGTACAAAGTCTGGAGTCCGCAACATGCCTACAATGTATTACAAGTTACACGCTGTATCTCCACTTTCTACTCTACTTTCCATTCTACCCGATCGATTTACACACTGCAGAGCTTCACATATGTATACCGAATACCGAATACAGCGTAGCTACAGCATACATATCCTGCTTATAAAATACCTACACAATTTCCAAAGCAGTCCAAACACAGTTTCCTATCATAATATGTACAATGTACACTGTAGTTGTAGTTGTATTTGCATTTGTATTGCAGACACAGACACGAACCGAGATCTACATCACAATCCAAACTCCAGACTGTGTACATTTGTTCCATTTTTTGTACATCTACTTGTAATTTATTTGTGTTAAATATATTTGTACATTGAATTTGTCACAATTTCGTGACTGGAGGACTTGTTTCGTGGGTGCATGTTTACTGAATAGTATGTAGTATGTACAATGTACATTGCACTGCACATGGCTCTAAATTTAGGCGGAAGGTAAGAGAGTGCAACGAGAAACCAGAGGAAACTTGAAAGAAGAAGCTGTCATTAGAAAGGAAAGGCACATTTGGGAAAGGAAGGAAGCGGGTTAAGCGCTACTGAAAATGGAAAGAGGAGAAATACAGGAGGGGAAATGTACTCAGGAAACCGTATCCATAATCCATAGGTAGTACAAAGTACAAAGTATAAAGTGAGCTTCAGTTGTCTCTGCACTCTACTGTACAATTTACAGTTATATGTGCATTGTGCATGTTAAGGTCAACCTGTCTGCCTGAATGCCAATGTGTATACTTTTTTTAGACAAAGGGAAAATGCCGCAAAACAAGAGCGAGTGGGAAGGTGGTTACAAAATACAGAATACTTTCACACAGTCAAACACCGAATTCCACAACCTCTATCTGTAAAACATGATTACTTTGAAAAAGTTTAAAAGTTTAAAAGTTGTCAGTGATAGTTCCAGTGCTTGGCATTGGGTATTTGGTATTTGGTATTCGGTGTCCATTGTCCATGTGTCGTGCTATTAGGCCTAACAGGAGTCATAATATGAGACAGCATCGCATGATCTACTACAGTATGTTTTGACTGGAAGAAAACAAGTACAAGTAATTCTTCCTAATGTCTCAATTGGCAATTGGCAATCCATCTGTTACGAATTTTATCTGGACAGAAATGTTTTTCACCCATTCCTAACTTTGAAGCTGAGGAAAACGATACGTTTACATTTTACATCTTGCAAACTTCTAACTGAACACACAATACACGTTCAATTTTAAGTATTCCGTATTCAAATAGAGAACGCAGAAGAAGCTATGTACAATGCACATAAACCATCGAATGTTCAACGCTCTTTACTCTGTACTCTGTACTCAGTTTACACTTGAAATTTGCAACCCATTTACCATTTTAGTAAAATATTGATGCGGTGGTAAAGTAAGTACTGTAGGATACTTTTGTCCTCTACCTGGTAATATTTATACATGTGTGTATGAATAGACGAATAAGAAATAAAAAAACGAACCGATTTTGTTGTAAAGCTCAGTCATGTACAACTCGGGCTTATCCCTGCAGAAGAAATGGTACTCGGATTGTTCCACAATGGGTGTGATACAATTGAATTGACGACAGTTTGAGTAGGCCTCCATGATTTCCACAGGAGTCTAGATATCAATTATTAATAAAATAAAAGGTACACACATATATTAGATATTATATTATACTATATAGTATTATGTTTTATGTTACAGATGAATACGCCTGTATTGTCTATTTATTTCCATGTACAAATTTTGGGCATGATAAAACTCAGAGTTGAAAACTCCCTTACCCATTTTGAAGTTCCCCAGTACATGGCCCACCCGTTGTTTATCACATGGGTCATGGCTCGAACAATCTCTGCGAATGAAAACGAGAAAGGAGGAACACAGAAAATATTAAATGTAACAAGGACTATAAAAATGATACTATCACTTATCACTGTAATTACATGTGGCATGGAGTGTACGTTGTACGTTGTGCAGTCAAGAGTTTAACATGTAATGTCTATCATATACTAGGAAAGAAGAATAAACCTCATTTTTGTCAGAAGGATCTAGGTACAATTCTACATTCTACAAATGTCCAAAAGTATAATAAATAATAATAAAAATCATAATAATAACGTGCAACACTGTATACTTTTTCTCATCTTGACCCTTCATAATTTGGAGTCTCTACGGTCTCAGGGGTTCTAATTCTCTCTGTGATTAGTTTTAACAACCTCTATTACATGTGTGTATTTTGCCCTTTGGTATAAACCCGTTTTAGCCAATACAGAATAATTTTGAAGGAGGTAATTACAAAAAAAATCATTTCTACTGATATTATCTCACAAACAACTAGAAATATCATTCTACTTTTTTTTTCTAGATTCTAGATTCTAGATTCTAGACGTAAATAATGACAGCAAGGACGACGAATGAAAATTACTTATTTTTACTCTACTTGTCTAACGTCTACTACTGTAATACTTTTATATAATGTAGACAGTACACAGTACATATAATATTATGCCACGTAGGTCGACAATGTTACATAAATTTTATATGAGAAACAGGAGGAGAACCAATTTGTGTAAATATTATGTCATAAAGCTATTCCGTGAGAAGGGCGGGTCACATTTACGTTCTGGGGAGTAGAGAAAATAGGTACACATACAATATACAGATAGACTACACTGTTCACTGTTCATGCTATGCATGGAAAAAACATTTTTGCGTAACACTGTCACAGTCGCTGATTCAATAAGTACTTAACTCACAAACCCGAAAAAATACAAAATAGGTACCTGTGTTTAAAATATTGTTAATAATTATTCTGATATATGATATATACGATACACTCTCATTGATTATCATTATTGTGATTAAAATGAAAGACACACTCACCTTCTTGAGGACAAGTTGGATCAACACGGTGGATGATGACAACATCAATGAAGTCGAGTTGTAGCCTTTCTAGAGATGCCTTCACACAGTCGACGATATACTTGCGGGACAAACCACGTTCTTCACATCTACAACAGGAAAAATGATAAATACAATATTAAAGTTTCAGTACATAGTACATTGCTACTCAATATTTTTTACAAACAATATTTCCCTCTTTACTTATTACTTATTAGTTACTAGTTATTTGAATTTCAATTTTCAATCTACGAAAATATAATAAATCTCATAAATATGATTCCTTCCTGTACTTTTATCTTTTGTTTGAATAAAGTTTTTTGTATTTTCGTCAAAAGCTTTTGTTTCTGTTTCTGTTCCATTTTATATTTTATAAAAACTAAAAGGGGAAGAAGATTATGAAGAAAACAGCAGATATACCTAGTCAATAGCATAGAGAAACTAAGGAACAGCGAGGAGTAAAAGGAGATAAGAATAATTAAAGGAAACTCAACAAATCACTTTGGCTGTCATTTACCACATTATTGATCACTTGAAATCATCCCATTGCGTACTTGAGGCGCATACTAACATTAATGTATTTCTGTCAATGTGATATATTATGCATATCACACCCCTGTGTCAACAGTCAACAGTCATTGCCAAGATCCAAGATCCAAGATGTGACAAAACTTTTCCAATGCCTTTTCTCTTTTCTCATTCTCGCCTTTCTCTAATTTCTAGTCCTAGTTCTTTTCGTGGCGTTGAATCTGAATTCTTTTCTCTTTGCATTTTCTCCACTATTTTTCATTCCTCTTTTTCAACAAAATTTTCTGTCACTCCAAAATCCAATTGAGCCAAAGTTTTTTTTATTATTCAAGTTCTTTGTACTTATTATTCATCTCTAAATTTCTCTGGAGTGTCACATTGTATATTGTGTGTTTTGTACTGTTCTTTTTTTCCCAGTAAGTTTTCCATACTTCAAGATTCAAGATATTCGTTTTTGTTGTACATTGTACATTCACAGACTTGTATTCACATACTCGTAAATGAATGGTTTTATGTAAAGTACAAAAATGTAATCTTTTTTAACGGAATGTTGAGTCCTCACAATAAGAACAATTACAGTTGTTATTTTTCTCATTTTTTCTGTACAGTATTTAGTATTGAAGAAAATCGTATTGATGCCGCTAAATAATATTATTATAGAGAAAATACTAAAGCTTTGACGATAACGTGAAAGCAAAAAGCAAAAAGGAAGCCATCTAAAATATCGATACAATAATGGCATTCAATGTACTAATTTTTTGATGGATAGTTTTGTGATTTACAAGAGTCTTGACTCTTGATTCTTGATAGGCATAAAATACTCACTGACTCTTTTATACTGCATATTCACAATTTTGGAAGCTGTAGTAATACGAAATACGAAATACTCAGTTTTTATTATGTTTGGCACTTGTCACAGAAGACCAAGTCGTTGGAAGTTGGAATGAAAGTCAAGTAGTCAGTGCCAACAACAGTTTTACTTACGCCCAGTAATCGGATTGTCTGTTTTGTCTATTTGAGCATGAAAATGGTGAGGAGTATCTTTATTCTGTTTTAAGTATTCAGTCCTAACAGAAATGTTTTTGATTATATTAGCGACAACAAAAATACTCTGACTTCATACCTTTCGGAGTCAATACTCTTGTATGTAGAAATGGCATTGATCTTTAAAGTAAAATAAAATATAAAATCATCAGTATAATCACTCAATTTGCTAGGCTCCATTCACTTTAATTTTAAACTGTAGCTTAAATTTCATGGACATTCAATATTCCATTCGTAGACTTTGATTGTAGAAAATCTTCTTGATTTTTGATCCTGGGAGTAAAAGAAAAATGAACACATTTCCTTTCTTGGAAAAATCGGTCGCATTTCCTAAGCGTAAACCGACAATGACAGTACATCGTACAGCGTGCAGGTGTAAAAAAAACACCAATTGACATCTATTTCCCACCAATAAATTACTGGTAATAGTAGTGTACATTGTACATGCTCATGTGAAATGTGAAGCAAGAAGAAAGACAATGATGTCAGGACATGTTACAAAAACGAAAAGATGAGAAAGTTGCAGACCGCGCCAAATCTTTTTTTTTTACATAATACATAATATAACATGCATATTATCTGTTATCTGCTCAATATTATATATTGCATCTTATATAACATGTTATGTATTATGTATAAATCGGAAGACTACAAAAACGACGATAAAAACTAGAGTCAAAATATACGAAAACTGGAAAAGGAGAAAACGAGAGAAATGGAGAAAGTAAAAGAAAAGGCAAAGGGGAAGACATGGCTCCTAAACGTTGTCCTACAAACAATATCTGTAGTACAGTTGTTAAAGAGTAAAGAGTAAAAGAAACAGATATGGAAAGAGCATGAGTAAAGAATCGGAGAAACAATAAAGCACGACAAGTCATTTGTCTTGAGTCTAGAGTCTAGAGTCTAGAATCTAGAAATCTAGAGTCCTGATACTTACTACTTACTACTACACTGGATCTCATGTCTTTTAGCATTCATTGAAATTCCTCCCTTCACTCGCAACCAAGCATTCCAGAAATCCCCAATCTGGATCTGTCAAAAACTCCCGTGTTCATGTACACATGTACATTCCACATACATTCATGTAGACTGTAGATGCATAAGATACGTAGTCACTGAGATTGTTCATGTTTCATGTACAATGTACATTGAACATTTTGCAGAGACACAAGACACAAAACACAAGTACTGAGATAACAGTGAACAGTGAACATCTAGCATAATTTTCCTCGAATCATCATGCCAAATGCCAAATATCAAACCAGACTCAAGAAAACTATACCAGCAACCAGATTCTCAAGTCTCAAATCTCAAATCTCAAGTAGACATGACATAGAAAACACGTAACTCTGCAGATAAACCAACAAGAGCATTACAACAACTTACAACTCCGATTCATTACTTATTACACAAGTAAGTATCCACTGTCATGAAAACAAAGGCCTAAAGTCTCCATTTTAAGTTTTGTATGAGGTATTAGAATAAGACATAGAATGTAGAAATATAATGAAAGGTACTCCAATTTCCAATAACATCTGCATTCTACATTGTAAATTGTACATTATAATTTTTCACGGAAATAGTACGTTTTATTTTTAATAAGTTTTGTGTGTATTGAACAAAACGGCCGTTAAAATATTTATCAAGAATTATGAATGTAAAATTTTATTTCTGATTATTAAAACCTTTGATTTACAAGTAAAACAAATTAATACAGTTTCAGTAACACATTACTTTACTTTATAATTTATAATACCTTAACACTGGTACTAGTGACTGTGGACTGAAATGGACTCGGAAAATTTGATACTTTTGAATTTATGGTACTAATTTTCCATGTAAATCAAAGATAAATCAGAGGATTACAAAGCCAGACGGGTGAATGTGATATGTGATATAGTTAATGGTAAGCTTGGAAATCGATAGATGGTGGATATCGATTGAAAGCTACATTACATTAAATTCAATTATGTGGACGGCCCAACGGAAAGTTTTATCGGATTATTGGTAAATGGGTGGATATATTATACAGTCGACAATGGACAAGAGAGAGTGGAGAACGGAACGGAGAAAGTAATTACCACTGCACCTTGTACCTTACACATTGTACATTGGAATTGTACACATGTACACATGTAGAAAGACAAAAGACAGACAAACGCCGGATAAAGAACAAAGTACAAAAGTCAGAGTTCCGAATTCAGAATTCAGAATTGAGAATCAGAGGAGGCAGTAATCAACGGTCTGGAAACAAACTATTTAAAAGTCAATTTATTCAGCTTCATAATCTTATCATTCACAATTCACAACGTACAACCATAAAACCACAACTCAATATCAAACTGTTTACAACTTACAACTGTTTAAAAGATTATGTAAGAGTTTATAAGTCAAACAGCTACAGTAATTTTAGATTTTAGTCTTTCAAACTCCAAACTAACTTAAGTTATTGAATTCTCTTTCCTTCGTTTTAAGTTTTAATCTACCGAATACTTTATTCTTAGAATTTTAGAATCCACAAGTATCTACAATATACTTAATGTACAAAGAATGGTCCTTGTAGAAATTTCCAATGCTTATAATTATTGTTCATTGTGGATTGTGGGAATATAATAGTGTAATATTTCACATAAAGAACAACAAAACTCTCATCGTAGTTCAGCTACACAAGTCTTGTTACTTCTGTAGTGTACATTGTGCAAAAGCTATAAATAATATTGCACATTTACATCCGGAGAAAAAGCTATAATAAGGAATCAGACATGAGACCGTTTCTCTGTTGGAGTGTAAAAGTAGCCTTGTTGTAGGGATTATTACACAGTGAATACATGGTACACAATAAGTGACTTGTTCAAAGTGGTTTATTTATAAAATGATAATATAGTAATGAGGTTTTATGTACTCCTTTTGGATCTTGGATCTTGAATTTTGGATAAATCAAGGCCACAGACTAATCTTGTTTAGAATTGTAAATGGATGAGAAATGAAAATAGCATAGGAGGGTGTTTACTTATTTATTTATTTATTACTTTATGCACAGGAAAAAGGAAAAGGGAAAAGACGAAATACGAAAGACGAGAAGGAGAAAATTAGAAGTAATAAATAAATTTAGAGGATAGTATTTACGTCATCTTCAAATACACATTGCGAAATATGTGCAATTTCCTGGTCTCAGATCCTTTTTTAAAGAACGAGATGCGCAACCTCTAAACCATCTTTGAACAAACTACTCTATAGAGTCTGAACTCTATCATCTCGAAACTGTAGACTGTAGATGCTAGACTGTAGACTTTAGAATTTAGAATGTATATAGAATATAGAATCTAGAATCTTGAACATTTGATAGCAACTAGACTGTAAGCTCGCCAGAAAAAACACATACCACAGTACAGTAGATAGAAGATAGAACTGCACAAAATACTTTCCCATTATGTCTTATTTCAGACATTTTTGTCCAAAAACCAAAAAAATAATGATGATGATGAATAATGATAAGCACTGTTATTATTGAGCGTTGTTTTTCTTTTAAAAATCCCATTACATTAGCATTAGTGTCTCATTCCTAATTTCTAATTTCTTATGTTTACAAGTCTGAAATTTTTGAACAAACTTCCAACATTAATGCATTACAGATGTGCTCAGAGATATTCAATCAAACTGTCGACTGTTCACTGTCAGAGGGAAAAGTAAAAAGTAAAGTAAAAAGTGTCAACTTTTGCTTTTTTTTGCTTTTGCTCGGTGAATGCCAAAGTTGTAACTGTGTAAAGTGTGTAACTATTTTTAAATCAAAGGCATTTAGATTCTATCCTAAAAATAGCAACCTCTCATGTCCTTCTCTTGCACCCAGAGAGAGATGTTTCAGTGTATGAATTCACAACCTACAGATTACAGATTGTGTGTACTTTAGATTACTTTAGATTTTACATTTTAGATACAGTATACAGTGCACATTAAAGTTGGTATGTGTATAGTAAGTATACAGCTACTATTTATAATTTATAATAGATGTAATCTTTGAGTATCTAGTATCTTTTTTACATATACTGCTTGAATGTTCTGTACTACTCTTTGCATACATTCTGTATTCTATACTGTATCCTGTATCGTGTATCGTGTATCACTACAAGATACAAGATTAATATTTTTATTTTTATCTTCATTGCCAGAATGAGACTTTGTTAATGTTTTTGATGAATATTTTTGTACAGCATGACCTTTAGAAATTCAAGATTTAAGATTCAAGTCTAAATTCTAAATTTGATGTGAATGTCAAGTTTCCATTAAGAATTCATCTGTTTTGGGTTTCGGGTTTTGGCAATCAGAAATGTCACAATTCACAATTCACAATCCGCCTTTCAGTGTCACAGGCGTGCCAAAATCTTCAACCTTTTAAAATGACAATAGTCTAATGACAAAAGAACAAGGTTCCGTCATAGTACATGATACATGATGAATAGTAAATACTGAAGTGATAATTATTATTTGAAGGATTTACAATTCACAAATCACAGCTCAGAGAGATGGAAGATGGAAACAAAACACTAGAGTTTAAATGTATTTAAAAATGTATTTTCAATTTTCTGGAATCTAGACTTAAAATTCAATATTGAGTATTTTGTTAATTGTACAATTAAAAATTAAAAATAGTTAAATAATATATAAAATGGTCGATCCTGATTTTATGACGATAAATCCAAAATCTAAAATGTTTTATACAGCCTTTTTAACCTGTAAATTTAAGGTTTTGAAAATTTTGAAAACAAGAAAATTTGAAATGAAAAAATATCTTACTTGTTTGTCCAGTATATTTTGACGAGGACGACATAGGAAGTTCGTTTCCATTTTTTCTTTTTTAGTATTCTACCGAGTTCTGTCTCGGCGGCAGGTCCAGAATAGGCATCTGACAAGTCGAAGACATTGATACCACCTTCATAGGCGAGCGTGACGATATTTTCAATAGCATCTGGATCCTCAGCTGATAACATCCATGTGGCCAGCCCAATATTAGAAACTCGAAGACCACTTTTACCCAGGTTCCTGTCACATTCACAAATGTAATAATAATAATAATATAAATAACAGCAACTTTCTTCTCGAGTTTGAGATTTTACCTATAGAAAATTTTCTAGCCTATTTATTTGTTGTATGCTCAAATGTAATAAAAGTGCTTACCTATATCTGAGACCTGGACTGATGGTCCGAGAGCAGGGTAACGGTGATGGCTGAGGTGTCATACCAATTCCGTATTCTCCATCCAATGTTGATGAGTCTGTTCGGAGAAACAATTGCTCTACCTCGTCAAACCCGTCTTCATTACATGCCAACGGAGCTCGAGATCTATGTAAATAAAATACAGTTTATGGTTTTAAGTTAAATTGCAGTTAAAATACATATATTTTGTGACATATTTAGGTTTATAATTTCGTGTTCCTCATCATTTTATTATTTAATATTGTCTTGCAGTCTGCGGATCAGCATGATACATTTTGTTATTTACACACTATTTGTAATTTTTACAGAGTTTAAACACTTTATAAAAACTAATTACTTGAAACTCGATTTAGTTACCCGATATCAGATGACTCTTAACTCACTTAACTTTAAAAGCTCATCAGTACTTTGTGCCGGCAATCGACAGAAAGTGAAACAAGCAACAAAAACATAATACATATGTACACGACCAACTTAAAAAATTACACATTATCTACACACATATAAAATATAAATCTACAAGAAAAAAGTTACGTTCGGGTGAAAAAAAATCGGACATCGGACAGACAAAAAAACAAAGGTTCAAAAATTAGGAGCGAAAAATGAAACAAAGCATTTATGATATAGCATTCACAATATTATGTTTACAGTTTAGTATTTAGCATAAAGCAAAAACTCTTTGATTTTGGTTAGGTAACTAACTATATTTAGCATATGTATTGACATTTGACTTTGCCTTTTGTTGGATTTTGCATTCTTTTTTTTATTTGGTTTGTTTTGCTGTGGTAAAGTAAACAAATAGTTTCTATGTGAATACAATTTTTTATAAAAGAGAAGATGTTTTCGATGGGAAAACAGGTTTCGAGGTTTGTACATTAAAATTTCACTTTGACAAAATTGAACTAATTCACTATTTCTGCATCATTATATTATGTATTGTCAAACGTCAAACCTTAACAAAGGCAAGCCGTGTGTCAGAGTGAATAAGAAAACAATTGCCATTTATAAATAATGTGAAGCAGAAAAGTAGGGAGAAAAATATTTTAACACAGCGTATGAACAAGAACAGTATGACTTTTGCAAAGAGAATGAGAAAAATGCTGGTGCGTTTCAATAACATTACATGCTACATTTCACTAAATTCTTTACGAGAAACTGACAGCAAATTCGAGGTGCTGAAACAAGAAACAGTCAGAAGTCAGAAGCAACCATATAGAATCCAAACTACAGAGGCTAAACATTTAGACTTTGAACACTTTTTTAAAAGAAACAGTTGAAAAATCCACTGTGTTCAAAAGGAAACAAATGAACAAATGGAAGTAGGAATTTTCACTTTTCCCAACATTTCGTATTGAGTACAGTTCAAAGTTGCCGTTTTCCAATTTTCAAGTAGTCTTTGGAGTTTTGGGGAGTCAATAAAAAATGATAGAGTATTGAGCTTCGAGTATTTCCATTTTGAGTTTTAAACAGCTTGAGCTAACACTGTAAGCTGTAAGTAACAAGTGAAAACTAACAACTGCTGTAAGTCAACTGTCTACTTTTTTCTACAAAACGGCCTGTCGTAGATATTTAGTTTTTGAACATTGGATTTTGGAAGCCAGAGGTTTTGTACTTTTTCCCGATAATATTATAGTTTAAATCTCATTTTTACCCGCTTTAAACACTAGATTCCAGCTATTTTTCTTTTCTCTCGGGTTCTTGTCTCTTGACTTTGTCATTCTGTCAAAAAGAGATTCGACATTTTTATATCCAAAATCCTCCCCATCCTCTTTTAATTTATTTCTTTTTTCTAGTAGGTACATATTTTTTTAGTTTCCAGTTTCCAGTACTCAGCAGCCTAATGTTTTATAAATTATAATTTATAATATATTGGATAATGTTTAAGTACATAACTCTGTCTTTCTTATTTCATTTTTCATACTTTGTTCTTCATCTATTATCTTTACACATCACTCTTATTTCTGCAGTCCACAGTCTGCAGTGAAATCAGAATCCAAATCAGAATTGCAAAAGTTTCAGCTTGAGTCGCATCCACATCTACTCAACGCGACGAGAACAGAAAGGAGAGAAAAGGGAAAAAGACGGTGATTTGGACACGAATCAGAAATTCACATTCAATTCCGTTTCATTTACTTTTACTATCACTCGTATCCACAATCCACATCTTTGTCATCATCAAAAAACCGTCGTCTAGAGCTATTTCACAGTTTGCAGTGATTGTCGTTTTCTTTTCGTCTTTTGTCTTTCTTGGCTTTCATCAGCTTCAACAACATTGACATTATCATCTTTGAAACAAATCCTTGGTTTTTTGCCTTTTTGCTCCTCATTTTTATCTTTCTCATTCTTGTATTCTTAGTATTTTCATCCGCATGCCAAAATATTAAACATGAGGAGTTAGGACGGAGCCTTATTATTATTATACATTTTGAGTCCTCAATTCTGAATCTGTCACACAAGTATTTTTCAACCTCTGTACAATACAAAGAGAGTTTTACAGTTGGAGAAACACAACGAGTAACAAATAACAAATAACGTACGTCAGCAGTTCACACAACAAAATGGAATATCAGGCATTGAAAAGTATTGAAACAAACATTTTCACAGTATTTTGCCTGCTATAATATCCAAATTAAAACTAGGTCATCTGTCTGTGGACCGTGCTGGTCAGGGAATCGAGAATCGAGAATAGAGAAATGACCAGACGGTCAAAACCAAAGCCACAACCTTGTCATTTATAGGTTAGCAAAAGTTATATGCACGGAGAAATAATACCCTTGTAAATTCTCAATGTTCCAGATTCCAGAGACCTTTTAATTAATTTTTGACAAGTTGTGTTGTAGCCACAAAATGTATTTAAAATTTAAATGAAAGATTTAAAGTGTAAAATATATAAACATGATATTGGATATGAAATAGTATTCAGACATTATGAAATTCCGTACCCCTAAATTTGTACTTTTGTAAAGTCCCTCTGGATAACGAGAAAAAAAGGACAATGGAATGTTTATAGCATACCATGCAAATTACCCGCAACCGTTTCCACCGATTTGTGTTCTCTCTGTCTGTGTGGATTGCGGAGTGTGCAAGTATCATAATTCATAGACATGTTTTACGTTCACGAATACGTTTTACTACCTACTACCAGAGCGTGAATAGAAAGTAGAAAGAAAGTGTTTGCGGTGTAAATAGTAAATGGATATGTAGGATATTATTCGATACTAGATCCTCAGCCGGCGATTTGCTGTATAAATGCCAGTACCCAGTAGTGTTGTACATATACATACGAACATATATGCGTATAATCAATATTGCTTCGGGTCGCAAAATTCCACCACAAACTCAGCAAATAGGATTTATGTAAGTAATTGTCATCAGAACGTCAGAAAGCACAAAATACAAAATTGCAACAAAATACGTACTTCTTTTTATCCTACAGAGTTCAATAAATATGATAAAAGTATATGAAATTCAGGGATTTAAAAGGCTGTGAGCTGTGAGCAATCCTTCAACTTTAATTGTTTGAATTCTTCCAGCAAACCACAAATCATGATCAAATCATTCAGCTCCACATTTTTTATATCCCAATAACAGGCATAAAACATGTTAGAAATAATTATTGTTTTGCACTCTGAACTCTACACTCTACACACAGTTGAATGCCTGACGCGGATTCAACTGCTGACAAAAGAATGGTCTGAAAGAGAGAAAATTCCAATCCGATGGCGACCGATGGACTGTATGTGAAAGAATTCCCACTTCCTCATCATCCTCTGCTTTTCTTTAGTATCGAGTATCGAGTATCGAGAATTGAGAGGAATTAGAAGAATCTGGGTAAAAGTATGACATTTGGACTAAGCATTGGGATTTGAGATCGAAATACCGCATCCAGCATACCGGTTACCCGTTACCGGCAAATCACCATCATTCCACTAATATCAGCGCTCAGAATATATCTAGGTCAACTAGTAAAACGCACCATGATTTCTTTTCTCTGCTTGCATTGTAGTCTGTATAAATTTGAAGCTCAACGCCGCTGAACATTGGGCATGAGACAAAATGCAGGAACACGTTACTTTATTGTTCATTGCAATAAATGGTAAATCGGAAAAAAAAGATCTTATAGATATATCTGTTTTTGATTTGGAGTTTGGAGTATATAAGTTTATTTCTCAGGCCGAATGCTGGTAATAATAATAATGGGTAATAAAACTCTACAAATCCATGGATTTATTTCTAGATGGAATATTATTACATGGTTATGAAATGCAAATAAAATGTCACAAGAAATTGTATCCACGTGTAAAATAGTATCTTTGGAAATTTTGTGTTTTATATTTTGACAACAAAGAATATGCCTGATAGAACATGACAGAAACTGTCATTCGTCATTCAAGTAGAGGTAACTCGGAAAGAATACCAATGCAGTATGTAAAATATTTCTGCAATAGAGCTTTTGCTGTCAATTTCCTTTTTGCTTTTTGCTTATTGCTTATCGTCTGTACGAGTAGGAATACCCCAAACAAAAAGGAAAAACAATTCAAGAAATCCAAATCCACGAAAAAAATATAGACTTTTTCATCTTTTATCTTATACTTGCATGTTATCATCAATTTAGACGGTTTTCAATAAAAAAGTTCTCCCCATGATACAGAAAATGCTACACAAATTTCATTCTTATTAAATTTCTTAATATTTTACTTGTATTATTACAAACTTTTCTACAATAATAAATATTGCAAAATGCAAATCAAAAAGATGCATGTGTAATAAAAATATTTAATATCTAAAAACATCAGAAGATAACCAAAAGAATGGTAGAGTAGATTTGAAATTAAAAAAAGAGCATGTTTTTTTTTCTATACTCCATGTTCAGGGACATCCACGGACGAAGAAGAAACCAAGTGTTAAAAAGATTACAAATACATTTAAACAGTTGAACATGTTGGTAGTTGGTAGTTGGTAATAAGTGGTGAATTTGTATACATTTTCTTTGGTATGGTTTGATATTTGATGTGATATGAGATTTGACTACGGCACGGCAGAGATGCAAGTGAACAGAGCAACTTGCAAAAATCCATTGATATTGTCCTGCATGCAACTAAACTGAACTGTCTACGGTCTACATGAATGTCTTTGCCTTTATGGTAAATTCACACCGTACATCGTACACAGATTTGAGGAGACAAGTATATCTACATGATTAGCTATATGTGCAAAGAGAGAGTGTCGAGTATGTAGTATGTAGAATGTCGAATGTAGTTGAGCCATGCCGTGCTTTTTGCTCACTTGTACTTGTGCCGAGAAAAGAAAAGGAGAAAAGGAGCAGAATGAATAGATGGATCCAGATTTGGCACTTGGCCCTTTGGCGGGCTCTCAAAACATTGCGAACAGTGAACAGTACATACTACATACTGAATACAGAACACACAAAGAATGAAACGGAGACGGAGACAGAAGAACAGTGAAAGAAGAAGGAGAAGAAGAGAGAAGGAAAACCTTGAGGCAGAGGTTGCGGTATCTACAGATAACAAAAATTGCATCGTCGACTCCGTCTCGCTCAGTTTTCTCAATTCTCTTTCTTACCCTGCTTTTTCCTCTGCATGAATCTACTACTATCACATGGGCAAAAATGTGCATGTACATAATATTATATTGTGCTTTGTGCTTTCAATCTTCACTTTGCAGTCCCGATCACACATTTCACATTCAGTCAGTCAGTGGGACTTGGAATAACTTGATCCAATACCATGTACCATGTACAATGTACAATGTACAGTGTAAAATGTAAAATATGTAATACGTAATACATAATGTCCCCGATACCACAAAAGACGTGGTAAAATTCACATATATACAAATGAAAATGTGCTGTCTGTTTGCTCCTTGCTTGTTCGCACATTCGTTTTTGTGAAGAAAAAAGGGATGAGGAATCACTTTTTTTTGCAGACATTTGGATACATTGATGATATTTGTACAGTGTACAGTTGTTTGTGGTATTTGGTATTTGGTGTTGACTGTTTACTTTTTACTCTTTACTCTTTGCTGTTGACGGCGTATATGAAAAAGAGTTAAAGTGTCAAAAATCCTTTGTACCATGTAGGATATTTTGTACATTATCCTTTTCCTTTGCACATTTTGCATTTTGATGAAGAACGGAACAGTAGAAAAGTGGGAAATACAAATTGTACATGAAGGATGAAGGTAAAAAAATGTAGATAGTAGACACAGATAAAAATGGGAATTTTTTCTATAAGTAATTCCTAGTAAACTGTAAAATGTAAAAAAAGTAGATTTTCCAGGAAAATCCTGTAAAAATCTCTGGTGAAAAACTGAATATATACAGAACAGCAGCTGCAGTTGCAATTTGCATGCAAAAAACGTTGAAAAATCTCCAACTACTCACAGATACAGCGAAAGTCAAGTCAGAGAAATTTATTACAGATTTTGAAATTTACAGTCCTTGAGAATTGAGAGCAAACAGGGAACATTTTGGTTCCGCTTTTCATACTTTCCAATTTCCAACCAATTCAAGTTGTCACTTGTTTTCCTGAGTTTGTAATAGACACAAAAGACAGACCTTTCCCATACGTAGAAACAGATTTTGACATTTAAATTTTGGAGACAACTGGATTTATTTCTAAGAATAAGAAGAATGCATAAACTATTCAATGGGACGTAAACAGTAAACAGTGAGGAGTGAGGAACAATCATAAAGAACTGACAAGTCAAATGAAACATGAAATTTTCATCATTACCGAAAAAGCTTTTTTCCACTTTGAAGTATACATAAACAGTAAACAGTAAACAAAAACAGCATACATTATTTTCTACACTTTGCTCTTTTTCCAGCTTCTGTGTAAATCTCGAGATTCGAGATAGATCTATACAAACATTCAGCATGAAGAAATTTGAAAAATCCACAGCAGAAAACATTAAGCATACAAGAAATCTGTGAAATCTAAAATCTAAATCTATCCCAAAACTCAAAGCTCATAAAACCTGTACCGTCAGATCAGAATTCCTCATAAAATCCCATGGATGCGCAATGAATAAAATGAAAATAGAACATAATAAATAATAAATTCTAGTTTGTCCATTCTCTAATTTTCAGGTATTTATTTAGTCCAAGTATAATTCAATTTGAGCAACCCAAAAAATTAATTACAAATAAAAGAGCTACAAAGTCTACAAAGTTACTTTTATATTTATGACTTATGACCTTTTGAACATCTCTTATACACAAGACCTTCTTGAAAGGGTTTAAACTTTAGAAAAAGAAACAAGAATAAAAATGTCTAATAAAAATGTCCCTTTGGATTTTGGACAATAAAAGTTATTCTAAAAGGCTTAGAGCTAAGATCTCATGCTTATTTTAATTTTGCATTGTACATTGTAAATATGCTAATTATCCGCCACAAAATCCACATTTAAAACTAGTCAAATAGTCAATGGAAAATAAGTTACAAGTTTCAAGTTGCAAGTAAATCAAGAGAAATTTCAAAGTAAATAAATGTAAATGTAAAGCCAAAAACAGTAAAGCGTAGAAATAAAAGCCAAGATGTTGTAGAAAAAGCATGTTCATTGGAGATATCATAACTCTAATTGTGGAAATCCCAGCTCTAAATTAGTGTTAGTTTTTAGCCTACACAGTTTGTATTTTTATTCCATGAACAATTTACATTGTACATTGTACACGCCTGTCGAAGATCTAGTGTACAAAAAGTATACGTAGAAAAAAGGATAGTGATACATGTACAAAGTAAAAAGTAAGAGGAAGTAGCTACAGATTACAGATGCTATAGAAGTTGAGTTGAGAATTAAGTTGAATTGAGAAGTAAAACCACCCAAAAGTTGTTCAATTTGAAGAATTCTCTTTGCATAACAACCGTAGAGTAAATAAAGACAAAACTCCCGGATTTAATTAGACCAAATTACTCGGCAAACAACCACTACGGAGTACGGAGTATACAAATTGCGGAATTCACGAGAAAAATATGCAAATTTTTGAAGGTGAGCCAGCCAGAAGAAAACGGAATACTTTTTCTACGTTAAATGTATTACTATACAATACACTGAGTCTTCAGTCTCATCTCCTTTTAGCTCAACTCATCACAAAATACCGAAATTCCGCCGAAATTACAGTACTCTGATATAAAATTAAAACAAATTTCAACTCGTTTCCTTATGTACACATGCAGAAAATTACAGAGAATATTTTGTACTTTTTAGGACTCAAAGTTATTCATCATTAAAGATTCAAGTTTCTTAAAGCAAACCCAGTTCAACAAAACATGTTACACAACACAGTAAGAATATTGTACTTCAAAAGGAGAACAGGTTCTTTTCATAAGGATAAACTCATGCATTCAACCTCTAGTCTCTAGTCTGTAGTCTGTTCACAAGGCACAAGTCTCTGATGCTTTTTCAATACCATTTTCCGGACACCATAAAATACCGGTAAATAAAATGCCAAATGCCGGCAATTGCTAAAAAAGCATGCCTTTCCTCCATTTCCTCTGGCTCTGATAGTTACCTATAATACCTACTATAGCAACGTGCAAACTGCCTATTTTTATCTTTTATCTCCTTCTGTCCATTGATTTTTATTTTATTTTACTTTACACCTTGTCCAGCGTCCAAATTCAGTATTATGATGCACTTTCAAGTTCACATGCAAGATACAAAATACAACTAACAAGTAAGTACGTGATGAGCGGTGAGCTTTTTACGTTTTACTGGACCATTTAAAAATACGTCCTCTGTATACTGTATATCATTATCGTTTAAAACTGGTGAAATAACAGGCAGTATAACGAGAATGTAAGTATTAGTAAGTAGTTTTACAGTGCAAGTTTTATCGTTTTATGATAAAAATTCTTGTAGCAGCTACATGACTGAATTTTGAAATGGAAATATCATTCTTTTGAACGTCGGATTTTGAAATCGGAAAACAAGGGAAATTTTGTGAAAACTGATTATTACAAGTCAATTTTTCCAAGTCATTACATTATTATACTATAAATCATAATAGTGCAACATACAATGTCTGCGAATAAACTGAGAAAGTAGAGTAGAGTATCGTAGATCGTAGAGTAGGGCAAAAAAACGGAGTGAGAGAAAAACCTTGGACTGCGTCAATGGAATCGGGAGTAAGGGAAGAAGAAAGTAATAAACGGTTTAGAAATATTGATGTTCAGACCTACATAGAAAAAACGCTCCCTACGGGAGCGGGTTTCGTACAATTTAGATGATGTTGAAAATGTTGATTGTTTGATTACTCTTTTTGAAGGCTGAGAATTTCGGACAAAAGAGTAAAAAAGACGTGCATGTTTGATTCTTGTCAATTAAAT
>JABASP010001169.1:0-33329 GCA_019776565.1 Sminthurinus signatus | reverse complement strand
TGAGTCCGAGGGGGTCGTTTTATTGTAAGTAGTGGTGGAAGTATTTTGTATCTTTCCGTCAACAACGTTGAATATTTTCCCATCAATTTCAATTGAATTTCCTTTGATTTTGACTGTTTTTTTATTGCTTATAGCATTTCTTTTGAGTTGTCTTATGACGAATTGGTTTTGATGTTGGGAAGGGGAAATGTCATCATTTACATAGATTCCTTTTCTTTCATCAGAGAATAGCTTTCTTTTGTTCATAATGTTAATTTTGTCACAGGAGTTGATAGGTTGATAGTACTCGACTCTCTTTGTATGTTCAAGGTACTGTTCATGATAAAGCTACTGTGTAGATCTGTACTCTTCCTTTGGCTTTGGCCTTGAATAAGCTATTGATTAATCACAACTTGTTGTCTTTTCATGGCTCATCCCTTTCATATGGATATTGTAGATTGTCGATTTTGGATCCTTTGGATTTTCACTACACTTCTCTCTCTTCTGCTTTGAACTGCATCCGAATCTCAATCTTTTGAGAGCATTTGATTTTCAAATTTCTAAAAAAGAGACTTGGAATGGATGAAAGAAATCTCTCGTCTTGAATCTTGAATTTTGATTCTTGATTGAAAACCAAAGAATCAAAAGGATAAGAATATGGATGCTTTTTTAGTATCCAAATCCCAAATTCAAGGCCATCCATCAATCCCGTCAATCAGTTCCCGGATTTGAATATTAATAAATTATTTTTCTAAACCCTTGAGTTTTATTTATCATTTTTATAAAAGAAACACATGAATTAATCAGATTGAATAAATATTTACAAATATACAAAATATATTATATGTAGATGCAGATGCATATCTAATATCTCTATCTATAGTGAAATAATAAAAAAAGAGTTTCTATCCGACAGTAAAAAGAGTATAAAATTCATCTAGGAAATGACTTTTGCGTTTTCCCTTCTAAATTTTCCAAGAAATCCAAGAAAATTATAAAACTAAATGTCTCTCCCTCTCTTTATGTTTTCCTTCATTAAATTTTTCTAAAGGGATTTGAAATCCGACACCGACACTAAGGCTGAATTTGAATTTGATTTTATTTTGTCTACTGTATCATTACTGCTGTTTTCTTCCTTCCTTTCCTTCTTTCATTAAATTATTGCAGTACTTTTTAAAGAATAATAAAAAGTCCTTGAGACTTTTACATTGAGCATTGAACACTGAGGAATCTGAGGAAAACGACAAAGTTGGATTAAAAGAAAACGACAAGAAATAATAAAGAATAAAAAAGCAGAGAAATATCTATGTACTTACACACTACATACTACAAACTACAAGTAAAATAAAATAAAATAAAATAGAGGGAAAGGGAATAGAACAGGGGAATGAAAGAATAAAACTTTTTATTATGTAGGAGTTGTAGCCTTAATCTCCGTCGTATCCATCTAATATTATACTTTCCCACTCAACTATCAACTACCAACTCCTCAACTCCTCAACTATTCAACTATTCACGTCTTCAACTCTTCAACTCTTCACTGACAATGAGAACAAAAGGAGGAGGATGCAAAAAGGATACAAGATACAAGAAAAACTAGAAATAGAAATAGAAATAGAAAAAAAAGGCGTAAGAAAGTGACAAGAAAAGGAAACATAGACCAAGGGTGATTTCCTCTGTACATTCTTTTCTTCCCTTTCTCTTTTCTTTTTTTTACTTGTACTTCCTCAAGCCCGTCAAGTCGAGTCAAAGCAAGGCCAGGAAAAGAAAGCAAAGGAAAAGCAGAGCAAGTCAAGTCAAGTCTTTTCTCTCTCTCTCTCTCTCTCTGATATAAAGTTATAAAAAGAATGGTGTTGAGATGGTTGAAATTGCTGGTGGAACTGTTGAAACTGTTGAAAGAGAGAGTGAGAGAGTGAGAAAGTGAGAGGAAGAATGGGTTTCAACATTCCAGTTACAAGTTAAATTTCATCTGTACGTATCTCTCTATCTGTCTGTCTGTTCTGCTCTGCTCTATTCTGTAGATAGATACACAGAGTATACTTTACAGCGTACATGTGAGTCATGTATCATGTTTAGTTGGAAAAGTGTCGAGAGTCGAGACTATTTTTTTGAATTTCTCATAATAACAGTCTCTACTGATATTCTGTACTCTGTACTCTGTAAAAAGTATTTCAAGTAGAAAATGAAATGGAAACAGGAAAAGCTTACATATGTAAAGATCTACATTCTACATGTACAATGTACAAAGTACAAAGTATAATGTACAAGGTACAACTTACACTTTAAAAAGAGAAAGAGCAACTATTTATTTACATTGTCCATACCCATACCCATACGAGTGCATGCATGCAAAGATACGGCTCCTCGCTTTGGCTTCTATGTGCATTAGAATGTGTATAAAATGAGGAAAAGTGAGGATGGGAAAGGAGAAAATAGAAAAGAGACAGTGAAAAAGAGGAGGAGAAAGAAAGAATTTCAAAGCAATAACGTCAACTTGTGAGTTTTCATGAAAACTTGTGACATGGAGTAATTTGCAAGTGCAGAAAAAAATGTCACTTGAAGACGGAAGGAGCAGGAATGCATATTCTTTCGGTCGTCCTCGTCATACATACAATATACATACAACACTTGTTCTTTTACTTGTACTTGACTTGACTGGGCTCTCAACACTAAACTCAATTCAACCCACCATTTTCATCTTGTACATTGTACATTTGAATACATATTTATACAAATATCTGTACATTGTACAATTGTACATTCACACATTTTTATTCCTCTTCCTGCATATTTCTATTTCTATTTAAATTTAATAGTGGCTCTTTCCCATGTATCTTTTTTATATTAAAAACCATGTACAATGTACAATTGTATAGAGATGTATCTATCTATCTATCTATCTTTGTACTGCACAAGTGCGGGTGTGGACTTTCTTTCTTTTGTACTGCAACTACAACTACCAACTACCAAGAACCAAACACGAAGAACCAAGAATGAGGATCCAGGAACTTTCACTAATGCTTTCTTCCCTTTCTACTTTTTTCTCCATTTCCTGTCGCTCCTTCCTCCTCCTCACTCCTCATTCTCTCCTGTTCCGTTTTTACTTCAAACACTAGACACTAGATACTTGAGTGTGTCTCTTTCACTCCTTTTTCCTGGATATCTGCATGTCTCCTCTCCTTTTCCTCGAAACTCTAAAACCTAAAACCCTAAGCTCCCACAACCATACACTTTACACTGTACATTGTACAATGTACATGCACTTCATACATTATATATTCATTTCCTTCCCTTTCTCTTCCTAAATGTAGCTACAAATTTCATCATACATGTATGCTGTATGTGCAACACAACTGTCGACTGTCAGTAGTCTAGAATAAAGAATAAAGAATAAAACGTCCAGAGTCTAGAGAGTCCAGAGTCTAGTTCATGTTTTTAAAACTCCCTTCATTCACTCACCCACTCATTCAACTTTAAATCTCATATCATTCCAGAAACAGCTACAAAAAGCTACAGTTACAGCTACAGCTAGAATGAAATGGGAAGAGAACATATGAACCCGAGTTAAAAGCTTCCCTTGAAAAGTTATATAAATGTCCAAATAAAACATAGTAGATGATATGAGAAAGGGAATGAGGGAAAGTAGACACTAGACACGCAGAGGCGAAGATGTGTCACGAAATGAACAAAATGAAAAAGAAAGAAAAGTCAAAACCAAATCAAGCTGTGTTACATAAATACGAGCCAAACATCAAATACCAAATAGCAAATAGAACACGAATATTAGAATATTAGACGTCTAATCTTAAAAATCCAGAGTGAATTCATATATCTGTAACTGTGTGAAATTGCTTTGAAAGTCGAGGCTATATTTCCAAATTTTTCTCTGTCTTCTTCTCTTCTGCTCTTCTTGGACTTTTTCTTTTTTTGACATGGCTGGTAAAATGTAATGTAATGTGTAAAGTAAAAACGGAAGTCCTGGGGAGAATTGTGGGGGACTCACGCTAATAATAATAAGACGAGGACTGATGAGAGAGGCGAGGAAAACCAAACCAAGGACGAAATGAAACTACTGCACGATGTACGAGGAGGATTGAGGATTGACTGAGTGAAAGAGTAAAGTGAATCCTGAGTGAAGTGACGTTATTACACAATGGAGAAAGTAGAAAGTAGAATGTGTCATGCAGTATGAATGTCTTGTCCATGCATCACTTTTTCCCTTTTTCATGTATTTTCAACTGTTAGAATACTCCGGTCGAGATGAGCCGAGAGTCGAGAGCAGAGAAATGTGAGGCGAAATGGAAGGAGAATCCAAAAGCATATGCATTTGATATTTGATACATATGTGTTTTACGGCTAGGACAAGAGCAGAGTAAAAGGAAGAAGACGACGACGACGGCGAAGGACATGAACGTGTCTCTCTCATTCTCTCTTTCTCTTTTGCTTACGTAATAATGTATCACATAAGATGCATTTGTCTCCTTGTGTTATTTGTTATTTGGTGGGATATGGATCCCGTATTTCTGTGTCTGTTGATGCTTTCATGTGAGGAAAATGTAAATTTTTTTTCACGGCAAAGAATTTCCATATTTGAAACGGTTTTCATGTAGTCAATTCTCCGTCTCCGTCTCTGTTCTCCATTCTCCGTCCTCAGTTCTATATTCTATATTCTGCGTTACTTTTCTCTTCTCTGGCTCAGCACTCAATATGCGTTTGTTTGTTGGCTTGTTGCTGATGTATATAACTTTTATACCTACATGTTGTGTGCACTCTGTTTCTGCATTCTGCATGCATGAGAAGGCTCTTAGAATTTTTTGGGTGTTCATTTGACTAGCCAATTCCAATTCTGTTACAACTTCAGTATTTCAGTAGCAGTAGCTCAAAGTAGGAGCAGCGAGTAGGAGTTTTCTTGCTGTTCCTTTTCTTTTTCTTTTTCCTATTCCTTTCATCCAGTTTTCAGCCCGTCCGTCCGCCTGTCTGTCTGTTGAGAATGAAATATGATTTGCTTCTTTGAGACTTTCATCTGATATTGACAAGATGTCTGATTAGACAAGAGAGAAATAAAGCGAAAGCGAGAGCGAGTTTAAGGCTACGATTCAGCAAAGCCAAGTCAAACCAAACGAAACGAGACCAGGCCAAAGTAGCTTAATATTGAACAAATTCCCATCTCCTCCCAATATTTTCTGCAGTCTGTGTCTACAGGAAGAAAATTTCTATTGTTTTACATGTAACACAGCTGATGTATTTAGATTCTAGATTCTAGAACCTAGATAAAAATGTAACATTTTCTAAAACCTAAAACATGTGAAATATCCTTTCGCTTAAAGCTTAAAGTAAAGATATAATAATACTTCTAGCCTCTGAAAATTACAAATACGATGTTATATATTATGCTGGCTCTTGGCTTTTGGCTGTTGGTTGTTGTAAATGAGAATGAAAAAGAGAATGAAAATGAGAAATGGCAAAGAATTCCTTTCTGATGATGAGAGACGGAGATAAGGAGTGAATATATTAAAATTCAAACTTAACGTATTAATGTGCCGGAACTTGTATTTTCAGAGTCTGAATACAGGAGCATAATTCTTGTATGTATAATGTACATTTGTGTGTAATTTGTTCAGAGTTGTGTGGAAATATCATAATTGGACGGAACATGGAGTGTGGAGCATGGAGCATGGAACATGGCATGCCAATACTCAACATAAAACCTAATTTAGATTCAAATTTAAATGAGTGAAAAGGAACAAGTTTATAAAATGGATAACGTCTAATGTCTAATGTCTAAATCTACATGGAATGCATTCTTATCCTACTCTTTAACCGTGCCTCACCATATAATTAAGCATCAGTGGGAAGGATTTGAAATTAGGACGTTTAGACTTTGATACAAACTCTCCACTTTCTACATCTGATTTCCCATTTTCTTTCCACTTTTAGTTTTCTTACTTTTATTATACATTGTGTACATTTTGTACAGTCTGATTAAGAAATTTGAATTCATAAATTTTGCCTTGCGTGAATAGTACAAATGAAATTAACATTTACAATTTACAACTTACAATGCCTTGAGAAAAAGAGAGGGAGAGAGAGAGAGAGATTTTGGAATTTGTGGATGGGATTGGATTGGAAATTAGCAAGAAAAAAAAGTTGGTAATTCCACTTACTCTTGTTTCTTATCGCCCACATTACATTATAATCTCGTATATTTTGTATATTTTCTTTCTTTTTCTTATACATTTTTACATAAGAATTTGAGCTAATCAGCTGTGCTCTTGAGTAAAAGTAAAAGTTGTAGTGCTTTTTTCACATGTATAGCAATTTATGCTCATTCTTTAATTTCGTGCGAGTAATCTGTATACTTTTCTTGTTACTCCGAGTTTTGTTTTCGACCTTCGAGCATGTAGTTTTAAACAAACTAAAATAGGATATAATCTGCGGAAAGTTAAGTTGAAGTTTGGAGAACTTTGAGGAACAATTAAAAAAAACACAGGAAAATCAAGGAATTGTCTAATTGGCTCATGTACATAATATAAACATAATAATCTAAATCCAAACATCAGCGAAGAGTATATCTACGAGTGGGAGTAGTTGAAAGTAGTTAATTTGATTTATTTTTCTTATTTCATTCGTCATTGATCTCTCTATCTTTTTGTTTCGAGTTTCGAGTTTCGGATTTCGGATTGAGCTCATTGCACCTTTGGATTTTGGATGTTTGGATTTGTAATGTGTAATGTGTAATCATGCTAAAGAAAAGTAACTAAACTATGACCGATAGTACAATCAATCGTACATGTTACAAAAGTAATTTTGGTAGAGTATACAATACACAGATGTACGGTGTACATTAAAAGTCCATTCAAAGAGAAAGGGAAAAGAGATAGATTGACTGGAGAAAATAGAAAGGAGAAAGGGCGAGAGATTGAGCAAAAGTTAAATGCTTGTTTGGAGATACTTTTCGTGTTTGTAAATCCTTTTTGTTGTTTTTTCCTAAGTGCACCCTGATGATTTGCTCTCGCTGTTACTCCTACTTTTGTGCATGTATCGGGCACAGACTTTTATTATTTCCAACCTCTGTACTCTTTACAATGTACAATGTAAATTGTACAATGTACATGGTATAAAGCAACAAACGTGTAATAGGAATATAACTACATTAAGTTGGCAAGTCACTCTATAATTTCCTCCTTTTGTTCTGGTTTTGGATTTTGGATTGGAGAAAGAGTTTAGAGTTTATTCTTTATACTTTATTCTTTATTTTAGTGCGGTCTGGTTGGATGTTGGATGTTGGAATTTCAAAGTTGGACGACTCTTTCTTTCTTCTCTCTCTCCCTTTTGTTCTTTTCCTTTTTGAACCAAACCAAACCCCAATTTCCGCTGAGCTATATTTTATATCGTAGTTTCTTTTAAGCATGTGTACATTGTACATTTACTTTGTAGTGATATGTAAAGTAGGTACAAATGCTTTTTAGAGGTTTTAGAGTACAATGTACGGTGTACAATCTAGAAAATCTACAGTTGTCTAATATATACTTGAATACATACTAAGCCCATTTATTATACTGAACACTGAACAGAGTAGAGTTGAGTTGAGTTGAGTACGTTGAATTAAGATTGGATTTTAATGGATTTTTTCCTGGTAAATCCATTGAGGTTGCTAAATCAAGTTGTTCATTCATGACCTAAACTATGATAATTGCCCGAGTCTGTCTCCTTGGTCAAGATTTACAACTTTTATCGATACTTGGGTGAGGATGGTGAAATACGAGGGGCGAAGAAGGAGGGACAAGAAAAGGAACTACTACTACTTTCATGAAGTACCTTTCTACAATAACAGAACAAAGTCTGGTAGTAGAATTGGAACTTGATTCGAATACGAATTCCAATTCGGATTCGGACTCGGTTGCGGACTGAGGACTTTTTTCTTCTTTATGGTTTATATATCTTATCGCCATCAAAGATACTAGGTACTAGATACTACAAACTATGTATGAGAGCCATTAAGGTTATTGGGCATCAATCTAGACCAAGACCAAGACCAAAACCAAAACCAAGGTGACATGGACATTGGACATGAATTCCACAAAATGACCCCTTTGGTGGTTCACTTTATCTATCCAAACTCCTCTTACTTTTCCTTTTGGTTTTGGTTTTCTTTCTTTCTTTTGTTTTATATGACGAAGGTATGTACTTTTTCTTCTGTTTCTGATTCTGATTCGGATTCGGATTCAGTTCTCAATCTACGTTTATACCTTTCTTTTATTTTTATTGCTGTGGAGAAAACCATGTTTTCTTTTTTCTATCTATATCTCTCCAGTTGTAGTTTGTAGGTGTTGCAGTGGCTCTGTCTCAGTCTCTTTCTCTTTTTGTGTCCCCGTCTCGACTTTGTTGCTTTCTCCCCCTTTTCCTCCCTCCTTTTCTTTTACACTCGCCGACAGTGAGGAGTCGGCAATCGACAGTTTGCAGTTTGCAGTCGACAGTCGATGGTTGATAGTTGGTAGTTGACAGCGGAAGAGAAAGAGGAAGGACGTTTTACAGTCCTCGGATACATGAACAGTGAACATTGAACAGTGAACATGAAGAGTGCGTGGCAATCTGTAGCTGGAATAGTGAGTAGGAGGAGGGAAACTGTAAATACGTCCGTTTGTATTACACCCATGTCCATCTCACACAGTCTCACAGTCTCATAGTCCAGTCCAGTCTATCCTTGTAAATCGTTGAGGCAGTGAAGATTCTTACATTTACTTTGATTACACACACTTGGCTCCTTCCTTCTTCTTTTCTTTTCCTTTGGTTTGCTTTGGTTTTTCTTTCTCTTTTTCTTCTTTTCTGTTTTTCGGATTTGGATCTGGATTTGGATGTGTAAGTTGTCATCCTCGGCTCTTTTTTCTTTCTTTTTTTTCTCTTTTTTTCGTGCGTACAAAAGTACAATGTACACACATATAACATAGACATTAGTAGTAGTTTTCCTGTTTTTTCCGGATTCAGAAACGGACCTTTCTGCTGGCTAGTTATTTTGTAGTTTTCTCTTGTACTGACTCAATCTAATGAATTTGAGAGAGGAGGAAGAAAACGTGGACAAAGAGTAAAGAGAAAAGTTGAAAGAGGGAAAAACTTGAAAGTTTTTACACTGTATTATGGAGTAAGTATTTTGGTATTGTGTTTGTGTATGTGAGCATTGAGCATTGTTCATTGTTCTTCCTTCCGTTGCACTAGTCTGATAAGTACAAACTTTAGAGTAAGAGTCTATATGCATTATATTATGCATGTGCGTAGCATTTCAACGGTTTGTACAGAGGCTGAAAAACAAAGTGAGAATAAAACAAGAGTTGAAACAGGTCCGTGGTCCGATATCTTTTTACTATGCTATCTTTACTGTAGACTGTGTATTGTAGATTGTAGAGGCATGTGTAGTTTTGTAATGGGCATTTCTCTCGAAAAGCAATCATTTGTTTTTATAGCTCCGCACTTTGCCACGAAATCTTCCACCTCATTCTTTTTCTCCTTTCTACACTCCCTCCTCTTTTTCTCTGCTATATTTCCTTCCTTCCTCGTTTTACAGTGGGCAGCATATTCATGGAGATGGAGTTCATGAAGAGAAGGAACTGGACACTAGACACTGTATCTGTGCTCGCATAGATAAAACGGATGTTTCCTTCCTCCGTTTTGCAGAATACTTTAGACTTTCACCGAAACACGTGTAAACTTTCCTGTATTGAGAATTGAGAATTGAGCATTGAGTTACTACCCATTTTTTGAACGCTTCAATGCTCAACTTCAACCCAAAGTCCAGTTCCAACTTTAGTAGAAAATTAGCATTTGAAACCCCCCATCTTTCTTTAAACTCTTTTAAAATAAAAATTTTAGTATTTTTTCTATCATATCATAGGTTAGAGGTGGATTTTTTATGGTAAAAAAAGAATTAAAATTGTATTAAACCAACCTTTTTGAACACCCTTTTAAACCTACAAAACACTGTTAACTAGTGCAAAAAATTATTAAAATGAACAAACAATAAAAGAAACTCAGGAAATCGGCAAATGACATGAACAATGAAGATCCGTTTACAATTTGCAAATCAGCTTGTCTTCTAATGAGAGCGTACAAACCTGTATAAACTTTTTACATACAAAATGCAAGGTACAGGAAACGTGGAGACGGAACTGAAATTGAAATTCAGCCAACTGTCCAATCTGAAATCCATTTCATGAATTCAATCTATTTATTTGCGTATGGTGAGCATTGCGTTGAAACTGCTCATGTGGTCGTCTACACTAGAAACTAGTCACTAGACATTAGATATTAGGCTTTAGACACCAGGCAGCATGAATGTAGTGGATAGACAAACACAAAGTTTGTTTTCCTAAAAAGTTGGTCGTTGGTCGATGTTCATAAAGGAAGCAAATGGGATCTCAAATGACACATTATGGGTGTGATGTCGCGTGTGTAGATTCTAGATTGTAGACTACGGACGGTGGAAGGTAGAAAACTTACTCACACGCGTGCATGTCCTGCCCCATGCTCCATGTTTTTCCATTCTCCATTCTACATTTTTGTCTCTCTACGGTGGTGGTCATTGTCTCTGGTTCCAAAATGCATTTCGTGACGGGAATTTTCATTTTGCATAAACATCACATGGATATTGGATAAAACTCTACTAACTTTACCACACTAAACTAGACTAGACTAGATAGGCATTAACCATGTAGATGGGTAGAATAGAACAAACACATTACAACAGGAGATTCTACATTCTACATTCTACATCGAGCTGGCTTTATCCATTTTGTATGAATTTCCTTTTTTTTCCATTTCCTGTTTTCTTTCTTTCCTAAGCTCCTTTGTGTTTGTGCTGGTGTGTGGTGTGTGTAATTGTGTGGTAAAGTCAGGCCCGTGTGTAAAAAATTTAAAGGGAATTTCACTACATCCTACAGTCTACTTTCTACAAAAACTAGAAAAAAATGTCCCTACTTTTGTCCCTCGTTCCTGGAAAAGTGTGTGAACCTACTGTCAAAAAATAGGATATTTCCGTTCTTTAGTTCTTTAGGCACACAGACACAAAACGCAAAGAACTCTCTAGTAGTTGAGCACGATCGAACAGAAAATGGAAAGTACGACGGAAAAAATGGTCAATTCTTGGAACTTGGTTCTTCATATTATACCTTAAAAAAATATATAAGATAAAAGATAGAAAACGAGCACACGAAAGTATCTAGTAAATGTAAAAATCAGTAAAAGTAAAAGAAAAAGAAAAATGACAGAGGGAAATTTACATAGCTGAAGTATCGACAGCAATTAAAATGTAAATGAAGAGGAGCAACTGCTTGTAACTTGTAATAAATAAATACACACATGATACCTTAAATTTTTCAAAAAAGCTCAATGGAAAATGATTGGAAATTGCGTATATTTTGTACAGTATACAGTATACAGTTTGGAATTTAGAACTTAAAACTGCGTACACACAGCACACAGATGGACACAAGTGTTTTGGATTGCCACACTTTGTCTTCAATTTAGCTTGAAAGCTGGAAACTGGAAGTTCACGAACCCAATTTGAGTTTGACTCCGGAAGAGGAAAACAAAAGTGAAATTATTACTTTTTCCAACGTGCTCTCATAATTCCTTCTCTTTAGTCGTGTGGAACTTTTGGCATGAAATGGCATATTCATTCATTCATTCATTTTATAGAAGCGGAGGAAGATGAGAATGATGATGATGATGATTATGGTACACATTGGTATTGATGTAGATTCAGATTCGGATGTAGATTCGGATTCGGAGTCGGATAGATCTAGATAAAATGAGGATGGAAAGGAAAGGTAGATGAAAAGATATAGAGTAAGGGGAATAGGTTAGAGACAAGGTAGAGCAGAGTCCACAGTACAAACTACTTGTACGTCTACGGACTTTGGGCTCTTTATTGCCTATTTTATTTGCTTTATTATAAGTTTACGGGGGGACGCCCTTTTTACTCCAGTCACTTTCTCTCATCCCGTTTCCTATCCAATATCATAACTATAATAATAATAGTAATAATAGGTAGGACGTGCATACTATTACACTAACTATTTTGTAGATAGGTATAGCTATAGTTTGTAGTTTGTAGCTCTGGCACATTCCACAGTTTCATAATTTAACTTGGAGTAGTTGCATAGTAATTGTATACTTAAAGTCTGAATATCAATGGGAATCTGTTCTTTATGGACTATTTTAATAACTTGTTACAATTTATGGGCCGCGGCATTAGCCATTTACTCAAGGCTTCACAATGTAAAATGTACAATGCAAACTGTACACTGTACACTGTACACTGATACAATGTCTTATTGTTAGTTGTGAGTTTCTTCCTTGTTGGTTGTTGGTACACGACGGTGTTGGCTTTAGTGTAGCTGTACTTTCTACTCTGTACGATGTGAGCTTCTTTCATCATACCCGTGTATTTTCCTAATACTACTCTGGTAGAATCCACTCCACTCGGATCCAATCCAATCCAATCCAGTCTTTGCTCTTTCAATTTATTCTAGTCCCAACTCACAACTCCCAACTCCCAACTTCCAAACACCATACAACTACTTCCTTGTGTCATTATTTTGGGAATATTAGCTCAATTATTGTGCACCTTCTCAGGAAACAAAAGAACTACCAGAGTTCCAGAGCAGAATCACAACTACTAATGCATAGACTAGTGTTCTCACCGAAGGGAAAGGTTCAAAGAAGAGAAAACAATAGACGACGGGAGCTGGAGCTGGCGGAGGTTACATCGTCTCCCAATTTTGTTTTTGTTTCAGTTTCACTTTGCCTTTCGTTCTACCTTTCCCCCTTCTTCTTCCTCTTCTTCTTTTTCTTTTTCAATACATATAAAAATTGCAAATTACAAATTTTGACTGGAAATTACACCGACAAACTTACGGCTCTCAGGTTGCGATCCAAAATGCAATGTTATATATATGTGTGTGTGTGTGTATACAAAACCGGCTAAAATACAAAATACAATACACCGAGTTGGATCTAAATTCTAGATTCTAGATAGATTTAGAGCGAGACGACCACCGCTAACACCAATGCCAATGCTGATGCCAATGAATGCCGTTAGAATTTCCCCCTTAGATATACCGACCTTTCTTTCATTGTCCTGGGACAATTTCAATGCTCCATTCTTCTGGATTCTCGACTCTCCATTCAAAATTCAAAAGGCAAAGAACCTGTTCTCTGTATAGCCCAAGATTTCCTCATTTAAAAGTACATGGGAGTTTTAGTCCATGTTGTTCTTCATGGTGAACAGGGTGTTTTTCAAAGAAGGAGAGTTAAAATTTTAATTTTTCCATCAAACTGAGGCCAAGTAACTGTATAACAGATTTTCTTTTCTTAGCTCTGTACAGTGTACAGTGTACACCCTGTAAATTTTATGTCCATCGACAATGAGGTTGAGGGCAGTAAAGACCCATTTCTACTCATTTCTATAGATCCAGATCCAGATCTACATTTGAAATTTCTTGACATTCTGAAACTACGAACGAGAACGAGTCCGAGAACGGGGAATGAGGAATCAAGAACCAAGAACCAAGTATAATGTGTAATGTCCACCTATGAATTCACCTCACGTAGAAAACGGACGGGAATGACAGTGAAAAGGAAAAGGAACTTCTCCCTTTTCTCTTCTCTTTTCAGCTGACTTAATTGGAAGACGAGGAATTGGAGAAGGAGAAGCGAAGAAAGGACAAGTGTAGAAATGAGAGTAGGGAATATACACACATGAAAAAGAAAAGGAAAAAGAACGGGAGAATGAGAATGAGAATGACAATGGGAATGAGAATGGATGTAAAAGAATGAGAGAAAAACTCTAATGTAGTCCTAGTAGTATTATACAGAGTCTATACGAATCCAGATATGTTATGCCAAAGACAGAGCTAACACGGGAGTTTTAGACCCTGGTAGAAAAACTCTGGATTTTCCTTCAACGTGTACTGTAAAATGTACCTTTTACTTATTTTTTGGAATCGTACTAGCGTAATTTTGGGGTTCTTCTACTTTCTCCTAGCTTTTACATCTACTTTTACTTTTACGTTTACTTTTACTCTTCTTTCCGTTGCGCTACCCATTTCCTTTCTCTTTACTTTACGCTTTCCTCATTGCACAATTAAAGACAATGGACGGTGCGGAAGGAGTAAAAGAGTAAAGAAAGGGGAAGAGATGAGCCATGGAGTTTTGTAGACTCTGGATGTGGATTTGGCTTTGGATTTGGTTTTGGTATTTCTGGGAGACTATGTACTATGTACACAAACCTGAGTAAACGGTAGCTGTATTACATGGACGTGGACGTGGAGGGAGATTGAGCGATTGCATGACGGATGACTTTGTACAAGAATCAAGCATCCAGAATCAAGGTAGCAACCAAATGAAAATCCTCCGTGTACCGTGTACCGTGTACCGTGAAAAGTGCATAGTTCAGGATTTCTTTACTTTCTTCACGGCTGTTTCTTTTTTCTGACGGTTGATGAACTACAAAAGACAGAAGACAGAAGACAGAAGACAGAGGCTGACTGTAAATAATATGGATGCGTTCATTGAGCATTGAGCAGGACAAAAGTAAGAAAAATTGTATTCTTGCGTTGTGTGCAGTACGAGTAATAATAATAATTATTATTGTAAGACTGTACTGCTACTGCTACTGTACAGTGTACACTGTACAGTGTCAAATTAATGAGGATAGTTCCTTTCGACTTTGTCTTTTCCTGCTGCACACGTGGAGTGTCTTTGGTCTTTGGGCTTGGAATTGGAATTGCAATTCGATGAAGAAAAGTTGAAGGGACGGAGAAAGCAGCTGGAAAATAAAGACAAAAGTAAAGTGAGAACTTTACCAAAGGTATGTTGTGTGAGCGGAGGATAAACGAAACAAATGTATAAAGTATAAAGAAGGAGGATTGGTTTCAGCGAAACATTAATGAGGAAGCAGGGAGCATCCAAATTCCGAATTCCGAATTCATTGGCTTTGGCTTTGTCTCATCGATTGATCTTCATCTTCTGAAAACGTTGTTGGTGGTTTCCCCCCGTTTTCCATCTCCGTCTCCGTGGTGTACACTGTTCAGCAACTAAGATGAAATGTGTATTCGGATTCGAATTGTACAACCAGCCGCAGCTTACAATCCCTCCCTTTCCTTATTCTTCCTCTTGTTCTTACTTCCTCGAGACTTTGAGAGTCTTTGTGGGAAAGAAGAGGATTTGAGCTTGAGTTTTAGCTTGAGTTTACTGTACAAGGATAAAGAAGACAAAGAGACGGAGAAGGAAGAATGCTGAACAGACGAAAAATTACGGGAACTGTAATGATTGAAATTGGTCACAAAATATCACAAATGAAGATTCGAGTTCACGTCCCTCCTCTGATCTTTATTTCTTTTATTTCAAGATACTTTCTTTTCGTCTTCCTACTTTTCTTCTTGTCGTGTAAAACGAACAGGAAGAAGAAGAAGAAGATACGATTAGATTAGAAGGTGGTACTACATCTATCTATCCACAAAGTACAATCTACAAACTACAAACTGTACACTGTCCATCGTACATTGTACAAAATGCGAGGCAATCATGAGATGTCATACTTTTCCCAACTTATTTCTTCTTTTTTTTAGAATTATGCTTTTGGGTTGGTTTGATCTGGATCTGGATCTGTATCTGGTCTGGTTATTACGTACAACGGTGTAACGGTCATGGATCCAATTCAATTTGATTCCGCAATGTTTTTAATAATAATGGAAGTCTTGGGCTCTCCAGGACAATATGAAATAGTGAAGAGATATCGAACTTGGAAGTTGGAACGAAAGGTCCACAATCTACAATCTACAGATCTTTAGAGACAACTTTCTCGAGTTAATATATAACAAAAACTATTTGTATTATGACTACACATTCATTTATTTTTTTTCTTGGTCAATACTCAATACTCATCCTATTAGTTCTTGTTCATGTCTACATATTACATATTACACATATCAATGGATCTATGGATCCCCCGTCTTTTCTTATCTCAGTTTTTGTCTCCATGTACATTTCACATAGAATATTTGATAAACTTGCTCCTTTTCTGGTTCTCGAAATCCACTGTCTACTGCCTAGTGAATTTGTAGACAAAACTTTCTTTCTCTTGCACAAAAATAGCAACTAAATGATCTTAAAAGGAAGAAAAGAGAAGATGAGAAAATACTTTTTCTCCAATTCCGTCCCTGTCTCCTGTAGTTTCTCATGGATGTGACGTAAGACATATTTATAATCTGTATTGTAGATACAGATTACAGATACATGCAATGCATATGGATTATAAATGGATGAAATGAGCAAATGAAACTATTTGCAGTTTCTCTTTTCTGGGATACAAATACAAATATTCTGCAAGTCCTCAAAGCCTCAATATAAATCCAATCCAATTCACATATGTACAAAGTACAAATGTGCAATGTACAATGTTCATGTACATTTAATACTTTATTTTGTGGGTTTGGCAAAAAAAAAAAAACTATTTCATTTTATTAATTTCTTGGTAATGGATTGTGTAGATTGTAGATAGTAGATAATTTTGTCTGTCAGTTTTTTTTTCTATTTTCTATTTTCTACTCTGACAACTTCAAGGCAATTTCTACTCATCTGCTTCCCATTTTTTTGGTTCATATCTCTTTTGTACTGGAAACAAAACTGAAGGAAAAAATTGTTTCCTGGTTGAAAAAAAATGAGTTTCAGTTTCCAGTTTTCCAAGAATTATCTACACTGTTTTAGGTTTTGTATTTTGTATTTTGTATTTTATAAGTATTTTGTATTTTGTATCATGTGGTTTGGTTTAGTTTGGAGGTTTGGAGTTTGGAGTTTTGAGTAAAATTTGGAGCTTGGAGCAAAATAAAGCACAAAGTTGAAAATAGAAAATAGAAAACAGAATTTTGAGACTTTTTCAATTAGACTTTGCATAACAATAATAATTATTTTCAGTGGACTACAGATTACAGATATTCAGTAAAATGCTCAAATGCCGGATACAGACAAGTTGAAACTTGTCATTTTCAGTTTACTCTCTCTTTTTTTCTCTCTCTTTCTCTCTCTCTCTTGTGTATAAATGTACAGATACAGATACTAAAGTTTTTCCTCCTCGGAAAGAACTTTGTACACCACAAAAGGAAGAAAAGTTGGGACTCATTTTGAGTACAAAATAAACTATAATAACTTTTCTCTTTTCTATTGAAATAAGTACTCATACATTGGGCAGTATACCCCAAAAATACAGTTTACATTTATAATGATTCAAAATACTAAAAAAATAATATTATGATGCTACAGCCCGCATACCGCATACTCTTTTTGAAAATACCATGAGATGGAGAAAAAAGAAATGTAATAGACTCCAGTTAACATTCAACAACGGAGCAGCCGGTGAAAAAACTAAATTCAAATTCAAACTACATGGAAAACTCTTACTAAGGAACACACACGAAACGACGGTAGAGAATTAGGTCATATCAGTGGAGGATTTGTATCTAAGTTGACATGGAACTGGCAGTTCATGGTTCATGGTAATATGCTGGATGCTGGGACGATGATATGAACAAGAAAACTACTTATATGCACTATTCGAGTTGCTCTGACTACTGACTACCACAAAATATCTGTACCTAAAATATTATATAGCTTAAAAATACCAAGGAGGAAATATCAAATATCAAATATTGCAATACGACTAGAATCTAGAATTACAGAGTCGTCTGTATCCAGTTTGTAGTAATAACAGTAGTAATAAAGCAGTGTGGTGAAGAAAGTACAGTACAGAGTTCAGAGTACAGCCACAAGATTTACAGTTTTTGATAGGATTGGCCCAAGAAAATGAAGATATATTTGACATTTTGTCGTCTCTGTTTTGTAATATGTTGCTTATTACACATTTTGGCTGACGTGTAATGGTAATGTACATCTAATGTATTTATATCAACTGTACACTGTACACTGTACACTGTACACCGCACATTTTGTAGCTTGTCTTTTCCAATTTCTCCAGTCTCTTCCGCGCCTTTTCAAATATATTATGCTGGTTGCTGGTTACTGGTACTGAAATTTCTTGTACTTTTTGGTATCCCCGACATCCAAAAAAGTTGGAAGAAAAGAAGGAAAAAGGATCGAGTTGAGGGTTATTTAAACTATAGCACTAGTAAAATGATGAACTCTACGTGCATAATGTGGCTATGAACATGATGGCTTTGCTTTCAATTTTGGGTTTGGGTAGTTGCTCAAGTTTTTGGTGCAAGTTTTTAAGGTTTTGGATTGCTCAATTTCATTTGCATTATTTTGTGTTTACTGTACACACGAAGAACATCAAGTAAAAGTAGTGATGATGGTGGTTTGACTTGGTTTTGTATTTGGTTTGGCTTGGCTTGACTCGGTTCGGTTGTGCAATGACTATAAAGAAAGTCAAAGTATTTGTGTGTGTGTTTTTTGTGGTTTGGATTTTGGATGCAGATGACAGTGGAAGCTCTATAATCTATAATCTATAGTTTATACATGATAGGTACGTCTTTTGACATTTCCCCCGTTTGTGAATTGACTTTTGCCAAGTTTTTATGCTCGACGAGCAGCTAAACTCTTTGCCTAAGTGATGTCATTGTCTTTGTCGTTCTCTTTGACGCTCCTCTTTCCTTTTTCTTTTTTAGAGTATGTTAAAGTTCTTTATTCTTCCAGTTCTAGTTCCTATTTTCCATCTTGGATGTAGATGAACTTTTACTTTTTTTCTCCTTTTTTTACATCTACCACTAATTTTTCATTCCTCTTCCTATTATATCTATTTCTTCATCTGTAAGTCTCATTCACAGGCGCTGGTTCTTCTTCTATTATAAGTTATAAGAAAAAGAAGATGTGTGCATTTAGAATGTAGAATGTAGAAAATGTAGAATGGAGATACCTATAATAATTTGGACAAGAAACTTGTTCTCTCTTCTTGTCAACTTCTCTAATTTCCCGTTTCCTCTTGGAAAATTCCTCCTCCTCATTCTTCATTCTTCATTCTTCTTTCTTCATTTGAAATGCCAAGCCAAGCTTCAACTTTAACTTACTTGAGCTATAGACAGTAGACAGTAGAAAGTTGGAGGACTTTTAAGACAAGTCAACAAATCCTGATCATTGAAGGGTGGTTGCTTCCCAATTCCAATGAGGAGAAATGGGGAAGAAATAGAGTCAGACAACTTCTATCTTATATCTATAGATTTTAGCATGTACTGCACTGTAAAGGGGAGCTGAGAAAATTTGAAAAGCTCAAGAACTTCAAAAGCCTAGCTCATCACACTTACACTTATGCATGAAAAGTATATCAATAAGTATATTCGTATTCACACTTGCTATTACTAAGCTCTGAGGTCTGAGCTCGCAGGGTGATGACAGTGTCTGTCATTTTCACTTTTGCTAATGTTCTTCCTCCTCTTTTCCCTCCTACTCCATTCTACATTCTACATTCACCATTCTCCACAGGCATATTTGAATGACTCCTGCCCACGTTTTATAATACTATCAAAGAAACTAAACTGAGGGAGTGAGACAACTACAAACTACAATGATGACGACATTGAACATAATCTTCTTGAATCAAGTAGAATGACATATGGAATCCATGCATTTGCATTAGCTGCATATTTCTACGCACCTTCTTTCTTTCTTTTATGCAAAAGAAGTGTGAGTGTGTGAGTGTGTGTGTGTGTGTGGAGTCCTTTTACTTGAAATTTACATACTTTGTACATTGTACATTGAACATGTTACATATAGCAAGATTGATCTACTGTCGTATGTATCCAGTATTTAAGGAACTTTTATGTATGTATGAGGTACAAAAAGTTTTTCTCACTAATTTGTCAGATTGTTCTAGTCCAATGCTTCCAATTATGTGAGATGTGAAGGGACAGAAGAACAGGAAAAAAAAAGAAAGAGGAATTTTAAATGTCGAATATATAGTATAAAAGAGTATTTTAACACTCTAAAATTAATATCAAAAAGTATGAAATGGGAATAAATGTACAAGAAACTCTGGTGGGTACAGTTTTAGAAGTAAGAATATTTGAGGCTTATTAATAATTCTCAAGCTTCTGAAAGTCTTTACTGATATTATGAATTATAAACTTTGAACTTTTGGCTTTGAAAATATACAAGATTTTGGAACTTTTTTAGTTGACAACTCTTTAATATTTATTCAATGATCAATAATGCTAATACATGTGATTTATGAGTTATGAGTTTGGCCCATGCTGAAACTTGAAATTGTGCGGGGTTTTTCAAGTACTAATCAAAATCACAAATTTATAAATTGGCCTCAAAATCTCAAATTTTACATGTAAAATTGACTCTCTTGCCTCCTCATTCATACCTACAGAATTATGTTTTATGCATGTCAAAATTGGAGCTTGCGTTGAAGTTGGAATTACGAGCTGCCTATTTTCTATTTGCTGCTTGCTCATTCTCTTTCAACTTTTTGTAACCTTTCCCTTCCAAAATAAAGCGAGATGAAAATAAGAGAAAGCATCACAGCATGTAGAAAAAATTCTAATTTTTTTTTCATCTTTTTTGTCGTCTCGTGCATTCTCAAAGTCAAAGCCAAAGCCATGCTTTGAAAAAGAAGCGAGATCAGAGTTGAGACAAAGATGAGGGTTTTTTTCCTTCATCTTCATGCATAACTTCACCTGGATGGTGCAAGCGATGATGTTGATGCTGGTGATGATGATGATGATGAAGATGCGTATGGAGTGCACGTTTTTGAAATTTCTTGTTCTTTGCCTGCTTTCTTTATTCCTCTCACTCGGAGTGTGATTAAGAGGAGAGACGCGTAGAGGAGCTAGAAAAAATAAGAGGCGAGGAAAAGATTCAGGAAATGAAAGATAAAAAGAATGTACTGGATGCTCTTTCTCCTTTTAACATCTGACATCCCTGGAATTATTCTTCATTTTCATCCATCCATTCATTCATCTACCAACTTTCTTTTCCCATAAATAAGCATGTTGTCCCTGCCTTGTTTTCTCTAGAATGTCGATGTCTATGCAATGTCAGTGTCGTCCATGTCAATACAGAATGCAGAATGTACATCTTTGTTATGTCATTCCATGTCATTAAATCATGTCCTGCTTTGTATTCACGTTCGCCTGCCCTTGCCTTCACTTTTTGCTCCTTCAACATTGGATTGGATTTTTATTGGAATCTTGTCAACTCAAACTCTTATTCTAATTCAAAGCCAAAGCCAAAGTCAAATTGTGAGTCAAAGACAGCGAAAGAGAAATGCAATCTTTCTTCTTCTGGTTGTAAAAAAGCTCTATTCGGCTCCATTCTTTTTTTATTTATTCTACTCTCCCTCTTTCTCTCTTGCTGTATTCACTCTTTTCCATTCCCTTTGTCTTTTAAAAATACCGCTCAGAGCTCTTTTCTAAATATTATAATAGGTTGGAAAAATAGGGAAGGCTAGAAAAAAATTTCTTTGATGATCACTCCTCAAATAAAGACGAAAAGATAATACCTTCTCTTTCCCTTTTATTTTTCCCCTTTTCTCAACACATGTGCGTAGTGCATAATCGGGAATCACTTGTGTCAATTTTTTCTGTCTTTTTCAATTTCATTTTCATCTTCTCTGTTTCCCTGTACAACTTTTGTAGAATCCGAGTAAAAAGTAAGAAATTAGAATCAGGGATTTCAGAATATCTAGGAAATGCAAGGATAAAACGTAGTAATAATAATAATAATACTAATTCTTATTACAATTGTTATTGTTATTCATTTGGGGAGCATTTACGAGATACCGTGTTGTGCATTCTGTATTTTGTATTGTGGATTGTGGTGGTCCCTGCCTTATTTGTCTTTACTCCTTTATTCAAGCTGCGTTTTCAGGGTGGAAAATTGAAGGTTGAGCATTGAGCATGTTTTGGAAGGAAAGTCCATAGTCCATAATCCTGTTTTATTTTATTCAAGTTTATCTGAGGAGGAAGCGGGAGTTTTAGTGTGTCGTTTAATCGTAAGTAAGTAGTAAGTAGTATCGTTCAGTATGTATCTAAGTATCTAAAACTGCATTCATTCATTGCTTCGTTCCTTGAGTAAATCCATCGGTGCAGTTTGGCTCCTTTTAATACAGATATTACTGCTACTGATATCTTTGGTTACTTTGTCTCCTGTTCCTCCTCTATAATAATAATGTGTGCATTTACCTTCATATAAAAAGTAAGAGACAATTACAATCTGTACACTGTACAGTGTACACTGTACATTGTACATGTATCTTGTATTTTGTATTGAGTATAAATAGATACATGTACAGGAATTTTCTATAGGGATTTAGTTCGCCGTGGGCCGTGGGCCGTGGGGAGTGCGAGATAATATTAAGTGTCGAAACACGGATACTTATATGAATCTGTGTGGAAATTACTTTAGAAATTTGTGTGCACATTGTGCACATTGTGCATGCATGTATTTTTCATAGTTCATAGTGTGTAGTTAGTGGTTGGTGGTTAGTGTGAGATGCACATATGCACTAATAAAAGTAAGTCTAGATTCTAGAATCTAGAATCCTGAATCTAGAGAGTGTAAAGTGTAACGATGCAATAATGTGAAGAAAATCCTTTATTCTCTGTCCTCTACTTTACTTTACTTTACTCTTTCCGTTCTGCCTTTACTCTCTACTCTCTCTACTAGGAATTTCTCCGTCTGCTGTCTGTAGTCTGTATGCTTTGAACAGATATGAAGAGAAAAGATCTTTTGAGACTAGATGAGAGAGAGAGAGAAAGAGAGAGAAATAGGAAGTTTCACAATGTGAAGAGTAGAGAGAAAGGAGAGTGAGCCAAAAGACCAAAAGAGAAGGCTGAGGAAAGTACAAAAATAAGAAAGTACAGAAGTACAGAAACAAGATGAAGAGGAATATTAGTGAAACGATCGTATGAAAGGTTTTAATGGTGCTAATAAAATACTCTTAGTTTTGTCATACAAGTTATGTAGCACATAGTTTTACGTACGTTGTATAGTTATTAGTTATATGCATTTGTGCTCATATGCAGTTTTCTGATATCTATCATTATTCATTATATATTATATTACATGCATGTGTTTTTGCGCGTAAAAGATGCGAGAAGAAAATAAAATAATATTTATTATATAAAATCTTGCATGTTATCTGTGTGTTATGTATTTGTTATGTATTATGTGTGATGTATAATTGACTAAACTATTGATTTTTTCTTGTGTTACAGGGACAGAATCATGAGAGTGAATCTGAGCAATATCAGTCATATGGATTGCAAGGTAAGCTTCTTAATTAGACACGTGTAATTAATTCTTCCCTCTCTTATGTATATGTACCATTATATAATATCTGGAGTTTACTTATTTATTGTATCTCCCTCTCTCTTGCTTTCTTTCTTTTGAAGCATCATTAGTTGCTTTACTTCTTTTGCAGTAACTGAATCTGTATCTGTTTCTGTGCCTTCCACGTAAAGATACAGATACAGTTACGGCTACAGTTGCAAGTAAATGTGTGTCTTATAATTATAACTATTATTATTATTAAAGTGTTGTTCTTTTCCTTTTGGTCGGACTATATTCTATTTGATATTTGATAGTTTATTTTGTGCCGTGTAAGTCTATTAAGAAGCTTAATAGAAGACGAATGCATACTTTTAATACTTCTATTTCTTCATTTTCTTCAAAGCTTTTGATTCATCAAAAAAAGTTGAAAGTTGTAAATATGCACGTAATTTTTTAATTCCACGATGCAGCAAGCACAAAACGCGTTGAAAGTTGAACGTATTATTTTGAAAATTTAATATTTAATTGTCTCACATTTTAATTAGGAGTTGCCCTTGCATGCAAAATGCATAAGGAACATTTACACGACATATGAGCATGTAAAAGACAATGGTGACTCAACAGTCAACAGAACCTACTAAATAAACACGGCACAGAACAACAAGGGAAAATATTGTAACTTTGTTAATGAAAAGAGACAAGAGACAAAATATAAAAGGCATGCGAGCGATACGCAATACTGAAATAGTTGGGGTGTCTTTTTCTCCAACGTTTTCATATCTTCATACTTTATACATTACCCTTGTTTCCTCGTTCCTCGTAAACATAAAAAATTCATGTACTTTTCAAAATTTATTATGTGAGTGCTTTTCTCCCAGTAATTAAAAGAGACGTGCAAATATGATGCATCTGAAAACCTATATAAAAATATATTCATAATTGATAACTTTTTTCATCCGTATATTCGGTAGACAATAGACAATCCGATTGCCTATCTTTTATAAAGAATGATAGAGATTTAATATCGTTAAAACATAAAACATGGTACTATTTTTAACTGTCCTCTGACATTTAAACATCAACTTTCTACTTGAAACTTGAACGCTAAACGTCAAATCATCGCCTGTTGGAATCAGGAAGGACGTAAACAAAATCCTCATACAATTTTACGACAGCTGTTATTTTTTCAACAGTCATCAGGACGAAATTAACGACTTGAGTGTAGAAAGTAGATTGTAGAGCGTAGACTGGAGACATAAAAGGTTAGGCTCATTAACAACGGGAATAAAAAGAGGAAAAGAGCTCAAAACAAGGAGTTCTACAATGTACATAGTGCATGTGTGTCTGGAATCCAAGTCCTAATACGTAGTTCCATAAGTTCCAGTCATTTTAATTATGCCGTCCGGATTCCAAATGAAATTCACTTAATTAAAGAATTCCAAAGATTTCTCTCTTTTTCCATTTTTTTGTAGAACTTTTAACAAAAGAGTTTTTTTCTACAGATAGTTAGTGAAAGCTTTCTCCATTTTTTAAATTAAAAGTATGTCTGTGAAATCATAAAATTTCAATAATCTGTATTTATGCCTGAATTTCAATTAAGCAGTTTTTAAAAGTAAAATAATAATAGTATTATAAACTCACACACTCACAATATTTTTAATCAGAACAATAATTAATAATGTTCGATTTGAACTTTCAAAAAGATGGGGCTATTCTACAGAAAAATAGATACAAAACTCGCCAAAAAATACTAAAAAATGCTTTTTATTTACATTTAAACACACACATTCCATTTTAATTACACTTTTTCCTACACTTTACCATTTGATTTATTCTAATATAAAGGTCATTTGTAGGCATTCCGTAGACCAAAAGCGATAAAATTCAAACGGAAATCACATCGCACTTTTCTTCTTTTTAAATGGGGAAGATGCATTGCCTTAGCCTTTGCCTTTGCCTTAGCTCTAGTCGTAGTATTGTTCATTGTACTATACTTTATGTGGGAAGGGGTAAAAAAGGATAATTTTCTTTGAAATTGGAAATTAAATTAATCTAATTAATTAAGTCTTTGTGTCTAGCTTCTAGTTTCTAGTGTCTAGTGTCTTGGCTTTTGTACTTGTGTCTATTTATTACATTTTATGTGTGTACATGAAACAAAAGAGATTACACAATGTACAATGTAACTACTGTGTTTGCCTTGCTTTACCCGTTTCCTGTAGAGCACATTTTGTATACATGGAATTTTAAATGTAATGAATGGAATAGCTTTGCTTTGCTTGTCTTCCCTTCTTTCTCAACTCGGTTTCATTGTATGCTGCTTGTATGTATTCTATCCCATTCCATATTCTAGCTTCCAGCTTCCAGACTTCATGAATAAAGATTGTTTCATTCGCACTGTATCTAATTATAATTACTGTTTTAATTTTCGCTTTCATTCTCACTCGGAAATTTATATGTAAGCTACCTTCTTTTTCCTCATTTCCTACACCGTGTCCTGTACATTGTACATTGTACACGGGAGTTTCCTATGGGAAATTCAGCCCATTAAGTGTGATAAAGGGGAGTAATCTAACATTTGTTTTATTTTTATTCTCGTTTTACAGAAGGACTCACTCGTGATTAACCCGTCGGTTCCCCAAAGCTGTGTTTCCAAAGGCAAATCTGAGGTATGTCTTCATCTCATCTAGTATCTATTTAGTACCTAGTCTATTTTAATCCGTAATCCGAAATCCAAAATCCACTCACCACACAATACCGTACAATAGTTATGGATTGTTCAATGTTCCATCTGTATTTATAGCCGAGCATCGTAAATAGTGTATTGTATTTTTGGGATTGTAATTATTATCTCTTTGAAAGCTTGAAAGAGAACTTGTATTTAGTCTCCAGCTGATACTGATGCGGATATTGATGAAACTGATTGCATCCACAAGATTAGAGTAAATAATAATGGAAAAGACGAATCTTAATATAAACATGAGACTGTCTGAAAATAGATAAATTCTATATTATAAATGTGGTACATGGTAAACGGCTGTAAGCTGTAAGACTTTAGCTATGGCATAGCTTTTGATTTTCCCTATTCTTTTTTGTTTTAAGAGAATTATCTTAAATAGAATTTTCTGTTGGAATCTGATTTAAGTGTACCTTTTCAGAGGGGCGAGTTGTACACAATTGTACTTACTACACATTTTATGCACCAAATTATGTACTCTATAGCTTCTTATATGAAGTATGGACAGAGGGAAGAGGGAAGAATTTATGGATGGTGGACTTGTGAAGGACGTGAGCTACAAGTAGACTGAACACTGAACACTGGACAGTAAAGAGTAAAAAGTAAAGAGTAAAGAGGGTAGCTTGAGTGTAATAAAAAGGTAGCTCTGTTGTGCACTTAAGGGATTTATCTTTAGTTTTTTTTTCCATTCCTCATGTGTTTCATTTTATTTCATTTCTCCCTCTTCTTTCCGCTGTCTCTGTTAGACCTTTTGGGTTTCCTCCCTTTCCATTTTCAAGATCAGAATAGACTTGAAAGAACTTTTGTTGGAAGGATGTTCAATGTTCGTTGGAGTCAAAGGAGTCATGGGTCAATTTTTATGTGGGAATTGTCGATTAAGAATCAAACATCCAACTACTTACTATCTATTGTAGAATATAGATTGAAGATGCCTCATAGAGTTTAGAGGTTGGATTTTGTACACAGTGTACATGTCGGGGGAAAGAGAGGGCTTTGGCCAGTTAATTATTGATAAAGCTGTTCTGTCTATTCTAGTCTTCTATTTATTTTTCAATCTATATTGTAGACCCATAAGTCATATGTATAATCTATAATGTTGAAAGTGCGGGCTTTATTTCTTGCAGTTTTGCATGTACTGTGCACGCTGTACGGTGTTTGGCAAATACACCTACATGGATTCTATTTCTGGACTAACCTTTTCTTTTCTCTTGGCTCCTGGCTACTGACAAAAAGGAAAGAAGAAACAATCCGGTGGTCGATGCGGTGGGCTTTTGTGTACTAGTATTTTGTATTTTGATTGTGGCCTGGCCTTTACTCCCACTTCCTTTCATTTCCATTTTCCGGTGAGACGGTGAGACGGTGAGAATGTTCCCAACTGCTAACTGCCAACTGGATTTGCAATTCTGCACTGATACCTTTGTACAGTGTGCAGTTGACATTCTGCATGAATGAATGAATGTACATATTTAGTATGTGGTTATGCGGTAGACCACCTCTGCTGATTTTTCTGATGGTATTAAACAAGCAAAGAAAAATTTGAAACAACATATTGCGAAATGTAACTATATACGGACTGTTACATCCATAAAAAATCCATAGTCTTATCTTACAAGCAAGAATTCTTATACTAAACATACTTTTTTTTCTTTTTACCTCCAATTGTCTCGTGTGAAATCAACTAGAGAATTTACAGCTCACCATAAGGAATATCTGTATCTATAAAAAGAAAAAAAACTTGATGCTAAATTATTCAATTGTCAACTAAAAATACATGCAGGAATATTTTATCGATTACATTGCGAAAAGCCAAGGGTCTTTTATAAAAATAAAAATAGCTAACAATAAGGAAAATTGTGGTGGCTCACTCTATGCATAAGAGGTACTTTCTTAAATTTCCTAGAAAACTCCAATTCCAAATTCCAATTCCACGTTTCCAGTTGTTTTAGGATTCTTGGTTATTTTTTTATGTATTTTGTACAGCTGTCTAAATTTGTATGTTCATTTTCCAGTTTCTAGTTCTATTATCATTTCCAAGACTTTGGACTTTTACTACTTTTAAATTCTTTTTCTTTACTCTTTGGGAAAATACAAATTTTACTCACACTCATTTTAAGAGGGGCTGACCATCTTTTTCATTTTAGTACACATGAATTATTTTATTATTTTTTTACATAGAATTTCCTCGCAGTTTGTATTTGTATTCCGTCTTCAACCTTTTTCCAGCTCAGGATGTGTGAATACTGAATACAGGAATAAAGTAGGTCAAGATGATGCCCAGTATAGAATGTAGAAGGAGCACCTTACCTTTACCATTTTATGTTTCTGGTTCTGCATCCTATTTTCTTTGAACAGGTTTACGTCGTTCCGTGTAATCGTTTTCGCTTTCCTTTTTGCACCAACTTGGATCCTCCTTTTTTCTTTGCTCTTTCCATATGCATGAATTCGCATTTGGATTTGGATTTGGATTTTGTGGCCGTCTTCTTATTCATCTCCGCAGTCCTATGTACAATGTACAATGCAGAGTGTAGAGGAGAAACAAATTGAAAGTGTTTTTGGGTTTGGCAAAGAAAAGAAAGAGAAAGAGGGAAAAGCAAGAGGTTTTCTCCTATTGGATTTTGTACACAGAATTCTAAACCTCGTACAGTTTACACTGTACAATTTACAGTGACAAGTTGGTCGAGTGAAAATGTGCCTTTGCTCCTGATATCCAGTGGTAAAAATACCATCAAATCCCAAAAGGAATGCTTCGACATTTCTTGGAATTTCAGTATCAGTATCACTGTTCCAGTACAAATATCCAGCCTCAGTTTCATTTTCATTTTCAAGTAGGTCAGCTCGTAAAATTTAGCCTTTTTTAACAAGTATTTTCTCTTTTAGAGTCCTACAAACATTTGAAAAACGTTTCAAATTAAGTGCTCAAATTGGAATTGGAATTTGGTCATTGGTTATCTTTTATCTTTTATTTTCATTTTCATTTTCCTTCTCATTATTTATTTTAACTAAAAATGTGTAAAAAACACCAAAGTTCAAAATTCGAAATTCAAAACTTGAAACTACTTGACTGCTGAATTTTGAATTTACTCAAGACTCAAGACTCAAGATGTTTTATGCAAAAGTGTAAAATGTTGGGATAATCAAAAGGTCCATCAGAATTTTATTAAGAAATGTCCATATATTTTCTAGTTTCTACTACAGCTGTAGTTAAAAATCCTCATGTTTTCTACCCTATAAATATTGGATGTAATGACATTTATGCTTGGATTTTTTACTCCAGCCTCAAGTCCCCAGCCATAGATACTTTATAAGCTGATACTTGATAGTTGATACTTGATATTTACAATGACATTGACACTGACACTCACAATGTACGAGGTACACGGTAGAATATTTTCCTATAAATGTAGGAAATAGGTTACAAGAAAACAGTACAATATGAGAAAACCCCGGTAATAATAACCCGAGTAACTTTGGTAACCCAACCATGTTTTGAAAGGTGGATCACTTTATTTCCCTTATGAGCCTTCCATTTCCCTTCACGTGGAAAAGTGTACCTTGTACATTGTACATTATACATATAACTGTAATACTGACTCTTCTTCCTCAAGACAAGTCTAGAGTCTAGAGTTGCAATAGGTTTATGTTGTACGATGTGTGCTGGAGAAATGACAAAAATTGAGCCCTATGCACATGAAAATGGAAGTATCGGCCAAGTTTCCATATGTGGTAGTCGGTTTTCCGTTTTCAGTTTTCCGTTTTCGGTCGTCGCTTCTACTGAGAAATTTAAGACGTTTATCCATACCTATGTCATGCATGGATTCACATCCTATAGGAGCAAATACAAGTACAGATACTCTTACATATACACACGGGATTTTTCTGTGTGACTGGTTTCTAAATTCCATATTCTATATTCTAGATCGTGGCACTTTTCCTCCTTTTTCTCCTCCTCCGTTTTCTATTTCTTGGCTTAAAGATTGAACTGAGCCAAACGGAATAAAACTAAAGTCAAAGATGGAAATAGAATAAAATAGAAAAGCTTCTTGTGGAATATTGTTCATTGGTTTGGTTTGGTTTAGTTTGGTTTGAAATTGGAGCAGCGTGTTAGAGTGCTATAGCTATAACTACAACTACAGCTATAAGCTACAAAGTATCGATAATATGTAATATCTATTCACTGTTTGTATGTTAAGGGTAAGTGGTAAAACTGTGGGATAAAGGAAAGAAAAAGGAAAAGTGGGTAACGCAGAATTCCGTGAAAGAGAAAGAGACAGTAAAAAGTAGTAGTAGTATTTTCTCGGAACTCGGAACTCTAGAAACCCCAGGATGAGCGTCTGATCTGTATAGATAGAGAATAGACAATAGAGGAGGATCAGATCAGGAGGACGGAAGGGAAAAGAGTACTTTACATGCCTTTTTTAATATGTATCAAGAATCAAGAATCAAGAATCTAGAATGGAGAATCAAGACGATTCGAGCGGAAATACGGAAATGCGGAAAAGGACGTGTAGATTTTACACTGTGCAACATACCGAGAATCGAGAATGGAGAATGGAGAATGGCGAATTTTAGAATGGAGAAGAGAAAGTAGAAAGTAGCATAATATAATATGTGCAATCTACATACTACACACATAAAATAGGAATAGGAATAGAGATGGAATAGCAAAAGCCCGAGAGAAAGCGAGAGATAAAGAGAAAGTAGGAAAACTATTATTGTAGCACCTTTTTCCTAGTTTATGACTCGTGTTTCTATTCCCTCTCCGTTCCTTGTCGTTCACATAAAAATCAACTGCGTGAAAAAGCAAAAGGAAATACAATAGAATACGATAAAATAAAATACCACAGAGGACAAATAGGAATACAAAGATTGGTACAATACTGGTTTCTGGATTCTAGATTCAAACAATAGCGTACAGTAGCTACACACTTTTCTCTCTGTCTCTCTCAGTTCGCCGTTTACCATTTACCATTTACCATTTTTGTATATAGACTATAGATCCATCTACCTGTTCTGTATATTCGTATATTGGACTGATTCGACTCCTTTGACATTGACATTGTGGTCACGTTCATTTGTACAGCTTGCCCGATGAAAAGTAATTGACGTCGTTTTCCTTTTTTCCTTCCTCTTTGCCCGGGCTTTTGCTCCTTGCTGTTGTGGATATTTTGTACATAGCACACACAAAGTACAAAGTACAATCTCATACAGAAGACAATGGTTAGGTTTTGCTGGATTTGGATTTGGATGTGGATTTGGATTCGGATTTATACCATTTATTACATGTTTATCAATGTCCCAGTATTTCATGTTCTCTTTCTCTTTCTATTTCTATTGTTATTGTAATTGTAATTTGTATCTATTTTCTTTACAGGATTTTGACTGTCGGAATCACATCCGGGTGATCCAAGCGATGGGAGATGGCAATCGTTTATACGTTTGCGGTACCAATGCGCACAACCCTAAAGACTGGGTCATCAACGTAAGAGAAATTTCCATTCTGCTAATTTCATAAACTATTCATTTTAGTCTATATAACATGTATCTATAATATATAAGCTAATGTGTGTATAAAGTATAAAATGATGAATTCAGCTGCTACTGTTTTAAATTTTAGATTGAAACTGTCTTTTACTACTACTTTACAGTTTTCAATTATTTTGCATGTCCTGAATTGTCTTTTGTCTGTCACATTTTCTATTTTCTATTGTACTTTTATTACTTTAACTGTCTCTGTCCTCTGTATAAATTTGCATGTTTTGAAACTTTAGACTTTAGAATGTATTGTATGTCTTGGTTTTGGTTTTTGTTTTGGTTTTTCTAAACTTTATCGCCTTTGCATGTTTTTAACCTCTCTGTGTACTCTGTAAAATCTGTAATATTTAAAATACTTTGAACTTTGAAGTTTGAAAACAAACAGTGTTTTTCTGTTCTATTTCAAAATGTAAACAAAAAAATGTTTCAGCGAATCCTTAATGGCTAATGGATAATTAGTCTAGTTTTTCATGAGCACTTAATTTTAATAATAAATGAGTCGCTAGTAAATAATATACTACAAAATCTAGTCTCTGGAAATAAATCCAGCTTTTTTCCTGGACTTTTCTAGAGCCAGACTTGCACCAATATAAATGTTACTATTGATTGGTTGTTTTTTATCTGCATCTACATATTCAAATACTTTATGAAAAAACGTTAAAACTTTGGATAAATGTAAGTAGTTTCAATTGTAAAAATGTACTTTTGACGTTTGTATATCTATATGAGGGTTTTATTACACATGAAAAATTCAGGAAGTTTTGATACCTCAAAATATCGATATAGATAATAGATAATAATTTATAATCCACGAGCACGTTCATTTTATCAATATTTACACCGGGCTTTTTCCTCCATCCGTTTGTATATTATATTATGATAAACTAAGTACAATGTACATGAGCTATGTGCATACAAGCACGCATGTGAATCATACATTTTTGTAGATATCTGTTAATGTACACTGCATTTATTAACTCACTTAATGAAACCAACCACCTCCAGACTGGATTCTGAACTGATGATCATCATCAGCATTTGAATCAGAATCAGACAAGGAGGAATGATTGTGAATGTTCAGAAGCTCTTAACCAGCTATTTGCATTTGTTATCTCCATTTACTGTTTTTTATGTACCTTGAATCTCCATGTTTGCTCGAAGGTCTAAGCTCTAAGCTCAAAGCCTTATATGTATACAGGCTTTAACAGTTAAATATTCAGTGTTATAGTTTATATGTATGTATATTTTATATGTTTGGGGGAATATGTTTTTTGTTTTTGTTTTTAAATGACCATTTTTTTTTACCATTGCAATGGAATGCTTACGCTGAATTTTGAAATTTAAATATAATGATAATTCATCTATACAAAATTTTCAAACGAAAGAATAACAATTAATGAATCAAAAGTAAGTAAAACTAAATATTTTTTCGGTATTTGACTGAAATAGGTACAGACTTTTTGGGAACCGAATGTAAGACATTAAATTGTTATTAAAAATACATACCTGTCATATCTATATTTTATATAATTAAAAAAATCATACTATTAGAAGCATAAATAGAAAATAGATTTTATACAATGCATACTTACGACTAGACAAAAATATGATGTTATTGTTATACCATTAACCGTTACATCAACTTAATAAATAATAGTAGAATGTAGAATTTAGAACCTCTTTAGTTTTTCTCTCTCGTACCTTTTACTTCTTACAGTATTGATACTTCTCCTCAATCCTCCTTCGTCTTTTCGAGTCTCGATTCTCGATTCTCAATTTATTTTCAATCTCATATCTTCTATCT
>JABASP010001168.1:0-33349 GCA_019776565.1 Sminthurinus signatus | reverse complement strand
ATGCTATATATTGTATTGTTGTAAAAGTGTAAATCTTTATGAATGGTCTTATTTAGTGGATATAACATCAAACATACTATGTTACATGATAAAACGTGTGTGTGTGTATTTATGTTATATGCTTAGCAAAAATGTTTGCACAGTTTGCAAACACAAAATCCACATAGTAGGAAAAACCGAATGAAAAAGGAAAAAATGATATAATATTATTATACTGCCTTTTCATGTTACGTACACATATAATATATATATATATATATTATATATAATATTATTGAATGTCTCATTTCATTACTTAAATGTACTTAAACAAATTATGATTACAGGTCTTGCTATCTGTTTTCATCAGTTAATATATAAACATCTCTGTTTGGTTGTCTTTGTTTAGTGTTTTTCAGTGAAGTGGATTTTGGTAAATATTTGCTAGAGTATTTTTTATATCAAAAGTAACGTTTGTGTGATTTTCCCCAGAAAAACTCAGACTTTCATTTGGCAGCCACAAATTTTTCTTTGTGTTGTACATTGTACATATTTATTTATAAATTTTAGTTTTGTACATTTTGAGACAAACGGATGAAGAATCGGGAATCGATGTAAATATTGTAAAAAGTAATAACGTATATAATATATTATACGGTTTAATGTAAATTCCTAATTTATTGTTCAATGTATAGAATATGTGTACATAGAAAAAAATGGAAATGGTGCCCCGTTTAATTATAACATAAATATAAAATGTTACGGTTCATTGCGGTTCAATTTTAGAATAAATTTAATTCTAAAATGTATCTATACACATATAATTAAATAACGATAACGATTACTGTTGTTACAAAACGGAATGATAGCAACAGTGACTTTATATATATAAACAGGTGAAATGCCGGTATGTAGATTTTGTACATAGACATACTTAAATAGTGTTAAAATGACGACGTATTTATTTATTAACTAACTATAAATACAAAGATTGTCTAAGGGTTCGCATTTTTTGTCTATGTAAGAAATAACACAATAAGTGTAGCGTGTGTAAATATATATATATGTATGAGTATGTTTGACATGTATGTGACATGTGTGCGTTTTTAGTCCTAAAAATATGTCTGATCTTGTACTGTATAATTGTAAGTCTATATAATATTAGGAATTAGTTATACATAATATATTGTAATATATGATGCATGTATGTGTGTTGCTGTATCGGTATTTTAATCATAAGTACTGCTATACATTATAATAATATATGAAAATTATCAGTAAATCTATATATAACAACAGCTAACATTCGGCAATACATAATGATGTATACATTTGACTTACATGATTATAGAATAATAATAATAAAATAACATTAAGAATAATTATGATACACATTTATAAATGTCAAAAGTATCACTGGTACCAGTTATTCTAGTTGTCCTCGTTCTCGTTTATTTATTAGTAAAAGGATACATATATATGTTGTTATATACTATATGTGTCTGTATCTCGGTTATATGTTGTTGTTGTTATTTTGATTTTGACTTGATTCGAATAGATTATTGATTAGTTTATATGGTAAATGCTAAAGTGTAATGTATATGTATAGTTATATTATCATCATTGCCACTTCACTTTTTATGTATGATCAATTTGTTATGGTAAAGTAATTACTGTATTTAGACTGTAGACAATTTTCTAAAATGAAAAGGTGCATATTGTGAATTTTATCATATATAGGGGAAAAGAAAAAAGAAAAATGGTGAAAACTGAAAAGGGGAAAAAAGAAGAAAAAACATGAACACACGCCATGATTTTTTAAATCTATATAAATAATAAGTACGTATTTATTTATTTATACACATGTTTAAGAATATTTAGTAATTAATATGTGTAGCAGGTTATTTATACATACATATATACATTATACATATGTATATAGACACACGTGCGTATCGTATAACGTTTATAATATATATATATGATGATATAGAGTGAGTTTTAATGACTAAATAAATGTACAAGAGGTGAGGTGGTTATATAATTGTGTAGGTAAAATGTAGAACATAACATGGTTATGTTTAAATATAATGTACATGTACATAATATACTATATAGGTATTTATAGATACAAATTTCAAAGAGTCGTTTGTATATGTACATAGGAATAAATAAATATACGTATTTGTGCATATATATACAAATATTATTCTAATAAAATTAAAATGTACATGCATACAAAATACAAATTTTTGTAGTTTTTAAGGATAATATGTAAGAATTAAGTTGACTAGTTGTAGGGGAAATGGAGAAGAAAATTCCTCAAATCAAAAGTGTGTTCATTTTTTTGTTATTACATGCATACATAATTGACCTGAGTCTTTGAGTCTTGTTAATCAATTAAAAAATTAACTGTATTATATTAAAAATACATTATATAATATAAATATATATATATATATACTTGTACATTTTAATATTTAAAACCTAAAAATTTAAAATGAGAGAGATGGAGAGTGAAAAAGTTGTTGCTGCTTTCTAAACATATTTAAATATTATACATTATTATATTATGTGTACACACAACAGTAGTATATGACATGACATTTTATGACATGATATACTTATTTATACGTACATGTTTACACATATACATGTATGTACATAAAAACATTATTATTACAATTACAATACCTATATTTATACATTTATTATCATCAAAATGTTATTGCTATTCGTCAAGTAGTGATGTTGAAGATGAAATAAAATGTATATGATATAATGATGAGTATTATTAGAATTTATATACGTAATTATACGGAAAAGGATAGTAAAAATATACACACAACATTTTATACTGTATAAATACAATTTACAAACAAAACAAAAGCTTTTGACCAAGGAATCTATCTATAATGTATATTTAATAATACATGTACAATATGTTAAATGTGTATTATTACATGTTGTTGAGATGCTTTTAATTATTATATTACAGCTACACATAATATGTATTATATATGAAACCTTTTCCACTTTTAACTGTTTACGTACTAATATACTTGTAACTTTATAAACTATATAGAATATATATTATACATATAATCTATGATCTATTATACATTGGTGTACACTCTATATCTATATTATCTATTTAATCTATATCCATAGAAAATACTCTCTGTCTCTATAAATATTTAATGTCTTTGTCGTTGTTCTGTATCAAAAGGTTTGAAAACATATATGTAAAATTCGACTCTGGTTTTATACATCATAAATATTAAGATATAAGTAATGTCTCAATGAACACTGAAAATGAAAAACTAATGACAAAAAGGAAACGTTTTTAGAATTTTGAGGATTTTCTTCATCCTATCATCAAAATATATATAATATTTACCCATGTACAAAACGTTTAACTATGTATAAGTACATGTAGAAAAAAGTAGAAATCACAAAGAAGTATAGCTGTTAAATGAATAAATTGTTAAATTGTCGTAGAAAATGTAGTAAAAAAAGGTAGATGATCAATGTAGCACGCATATATTATAACGTTTAAACATATTATACATAAGTATATACATTTTATGATCGAGAACATTTTATAGATTATGGATTATGATAAATGATCGGGATTCTCAAGTACATTGAACATCGGACATTATTTTTTCTACTTTTCGTTTCTTTTTATTTGGTACAAAAAAAAAACTATGCATGTATAGTTTTACAGTAGTCAGTATATTATAAAAAGACGTATGAATTCGACAGTAATTCTGAGCGAGCGTTTCAACACACATGTCTAAGTAAAAAAAACTATATGAAATCGGAAGCCGAAATTATTCGTTTTTTGTATATAAGAACATGTATTTGAGAAATTATATACGAAAAAAAAAACAAGAAAATTTTACTACGCATTTCGAAATTTGAAAAAATCAAAAATAATCATTATTCCTATATTATTACATATATATAGAGAGAAGTCATTAAACTTTTGTAATTTGTGGAACATGTAAAACTGACTAAAATATATTATCAATGATTGGCAATCGACAATTGGCATATAATGTATCTATATAAAAATAATATTGGTGACGATTGTAAATGGTAACAGACTGCTCAAAGTATTTTTTAGTAGATATTAAAACTATTTACTATATTATGTATAGCTTTTGTGTATAAAACATGAATTTGTTACGTTTCTGCCTTCTCGTCTTTGTAATTTTTGAAGGAAAAAAAAAAGAAATGTCGAAAGTCGAAATTGAAATCGAAAAACTTTCTCCTCTCTCCTTTCATAATATTAAAATATTATCTGCATTCGTATCTTATACATGTATAAATGTATGCAAAGGGAGAAAGGAGCAATTAGTCTATATATTCTTATATAATTTCGATAAACAAAAGTGTTTGTAGTTTTTATAGCGATCAAACTAAAACAAAATTGTGACTGCTATATATAATAATAATATGTTTCTTCCCATTTTTTATACACATTTGAAAAAAAAAACACTTACATTGTTACTTATACTTAATTAGATGCCGTGTTTATATAAATACTGTGTACTCTGTACTGTACTGTACTTTATAATGTAATGCTAATTAAACATTAAAAATATATGTATGATTAATATGTTATAGTACATATGTTGAAGTTTGAGCTGGAAATTTTTCTTATACATGAAAATCTAGAGAACAAAAGTCAAAAAAGTAAATTGTTATAATATATAAATAAAAGAAAGACTTTGTTTTTGACAATTTTGACAATTCATCGACGATACTCGATCAGTCTTTTTTCGATAAAATGTAGTAGAAGATATTACACACAAAATACATAATAATAATAATATATTATATTATAGTGACTGTTCAACTTCTACTCTGTATTATGCACATTAAATATTATGTATGTTCAACACTAATATATATGTATACACAAAATACACCATTTTTACTGCTGTCCTACATGTATTACATAATATATTATTCTAAATCTAAAAAAATAAATATAGGAAAATCTCCTGAGAGGCTTTTACAAAAAAACAGTATCAAAAATACTAAATACTATAAATACCTACACAAATAATAATATAACATTATTATATATATACACATTCTTGATTTGTATATCTGTCTCAAATCTCAAAAAACTTCCCTTGTTTCCATTTTTATATACATAATAAAAAAAAACATACATGCGTGTATTTATATGTATATGTACAACCTATATAATACAAGTAAAATGCAATGACTGTAGGTTGTATGGATACACACAACAATTAAATGTAAAAGTAAAAGGCTATACATATATATTATGTATTGGGTACACTTAATTAAATTTATTAATATAGACTCTGGACAGTTTTTTTGGGATGGGGTATATAAAATTATGAGACATGCATGTAAAATTTAAAATGAAAACAGAAAATACTATAAACATCAAGAAGAGCAAATTAAAAATGAAAAAAAAAGTCAAACTATCGAAATGGATTCTGTACAATTATTATATTAATTATCATCTACAAAACTGTGTGTTTTTATGCTAATGATAAAATATGAACATGAATAATAAGAAAGAAAAATGCCAGAGACACACTCATGTACATGTATAAATAAAAATGAAGAAGAGAAAAGCTCTCAATTTTTTCCTATGTATGACTAACTTGTATTATAAAAATATTGTAATAGCAGCAGCAGTACTAAATACTATATATATATACTATATAAACTTATTATGATGATTATTATTAGACAAAAATAATAATAAAATCAAAAGTGGAATTTATGAAAAAAAAAATTGTGCACACCTGTTTTTATTTTCAAAATATCATATAGATCATAGATAAACATTTCGGGGAACATTTCCAATACATACAATTTATTTTCATATTCCATCATACAAAATAAATTGTACAGTATTGATCGGTCACTAAATACCTAGTACCTACAACCTACAGATAACATATTGACAAAACATACTTATAATACTATATTGATCGCATATCACACACCATTATGGAAACTTTGAAGAAAAAGTTTGGTTGGAGAAAGTTGTTCAAATTGTGATAAATGAGTTTTGGGGGATTTTGCATAATATAATACATAATAATTTAGACTTTAGACAAGCCAGGTTCCAAAATGTCTACATAGGCACAAAGTTTTGTTGAATTCAGCAGAGATTTAACATTTAACCGTTTAAGTAAAAGGATAAGAGAGAAGATACACTTTTATATTTATTCATAATACATAATACCACATAAAATTTACATAGTCTAAGCCTCATTTAGGAAAAAGATTGTCATAAAATATTCGTATAATATAGGCATAAAAACGAAAGGAGCGAACAGGGAACATAGATGTAAAATTATAACACACAAAAGTAACACACGTGACGGTAAGTGAAAAAGTGTTTCCAACATCTTTAGCTTTAGTTTTTTTTTTTTAAATGTTCAAACTAGACTAGGTGAAGAAAAGTGAAAAGATGATTTATCTTGCTTTATTTTTCTCTCTATTTTTCTTGAAGGATGAGAGAGAATGCAAAGTGCATGTACAAAATGTACAATGTTTATAGTTGGTTAGTGATATGCTCCAGCCTCCAGTTTCCGGACTAAAAAAGACTTTACTTTACCTTTTAGTCTGGAGAGTCTAGAGTTCTGGAGTCTGCATGGAGAAAGTAGTTGGTTGGCTGGCTGGCTAGGATCCACTTGGATCATGGTGTTATTATTCACAATTTACAGAGTGAGTCTCTAAGGTCAACATTAGGAGTGAATGTCGGTCTCTTGTTCCCCATTTCCTCAGCTCGGGAAATGTGTGAAATCTGAAATCCAGACGTGAACCGACCCTGGATAAACTTGTCAAGAAATTACGTATACGTATGCACAATGTACAAGCTATAGTGTAAAGTGTAAAGTAGATGGAATTGAGATCGGTGTAGATTCTAGATTTTGCTGTGGATGTGGAACTGTATGTTGTATAAGGAGCACATTACGCTAAAAAACACTTTGTTCCTCGATCTGCTCTCTGCCCTCAGTGCATGTGTGTATTACATTTATATTGTTCATATGTACTTTAGTATTTGGTATTTTTTCCTAGAGTCTAGAATCTAGAATCCAAAATGTAGAGAAAACAGGAGAAAGTTGAAGGAGGTTGAGTTTTTGGATTTAAATGAGTCTGAAGGGAGTTTAGTTTAGTTTCGGATTGAGATTTCCATCTATCCATCCATCCATCTATTCATGAGAGAGGAGAGAGAGGAAGAGATGATGAGCTGGAGAGCATTGTCATCTGGAGTCTAATAAAGATGAAGCTATTTTATATTTTCCCATTATCATTAACATGCTCAAAATGTTCAATGTTCAATGTTCAGACACGAGACATGTTGTGTTCTAGATAAATTCCTAGTGCTAAACGCTTAGTGCCTCTCTCTTCTCTCTTCTTGTCTTTATCATCCTATTCGATGTATCATGTACTCTCTACATTCTACATGTATTCCTATATCCATCCTTTTATTTTTTTATCCCTTCTCCATTCTCCATCCTCTCCAAAAAAAGAAACGGCATGCATTGTTTCCCCCTCTTCTTTTATTTTTGCGTAAAATAAAGAGAGAACATGGAAATTTTAGCTTTTAGCTTTTATTACTTTCCCTCTTATTCTTTTATATTCCTCATTTCACCATGTTTTCTCTCCGCTCAATATAAATTCAGAATTCAGTTTACTTGAGTCTTGAGTTTGTTGAGGGTCTACAGTCTAGACTTTCGCATTTCAAATGTATAAAATCTGGAGCAGAAAAAAAGGAAATGCAGTACAAAGTACAAATGCTCCATGTTTTATGTGAGTTTACAGGATGGGATTTTGAAATAATAAGTATCTCCATGTTTAAAAGTAAATGAAAGTTGTTAGAAAAAAGCTGGCCTAAAATCTAAAATAAAATAAACGAGAGAAAGAAAACTGCAATACTTGTTTGTAAAAAGTCTGTATACTACGAAGGCGGAGTTTTTTATTTTTTATATCAAAAACAGAAAAAATAAATCAAAATTTTGATGGTTGTGATTATAAATAAAAAATAAAATTATACATGAAATGCTATGAGAAAGTATTATTTTTTGTTCTTTTTTTATGTTTATTTGATTTGAATTTTCTTTTTCCTAAGAAATTTAAAAGTATTTTGATAATTTTGCATGATATTTTGACTCCCTCCAATTGCCCTCTCCTCCCCACCCCTACAACAGTCCACGAGTAAGGAAGTACAAATGACTGCAAGAGTCAGCGCCAAACATCCAAATCCAAGCCAAGGAGGATCAACTTCCGGCTGATCAGACAAGTTCCACTTGTGTGGGGTACTCAAACTTTTGTCGATGCAAAAATCCGTATCACAGTTGTTACAGTGTTCAAATTGAAGTTTCCGCTCAAGTTGCTGCTCTTCCTGTTGACTCGCACCTTCAGTTCGACTAGAGTCTGAATCCGATTTCGATCGCATTCGGTTTCGGAATGTAGATGAGTCGAGGGTTCCAAAGGGGGTCAAAGGGATAGGGATCAAGTCTATCTTATCACTGAGGACACACATACTTTTCCGTTTAGACTGTTCTATAGTTGGACAACCGAGGATGGTTCCGTAGGATCCATGCACCGCCTCTCCATGAAGTCTCACTCCCGTCGTCCAATTCCTAGTGTGTGTGGGGCTAAGAAGAAACCGAGAGGCTGAGCACACACCTTTACCAGGGCAATTTGACTCTCGGTCTCGTTCCATAAAGGACCAGGATCGGAAAAGTGGAGATTGTGGAGAAGGGTCTGGACAGGTACTGAGTTGAGGGGAAGAGAGGTGAAAGTATTTCCCAGCTTCTTGGGTCACCTGCACCTGAAGCTGTTTACACACCTCCACATCATGGGGACAGTGGAATCGGATACATTTGTAACACCGCAGACCGTCTGTAAAAGTAAAGAAAGCTCTAAAGGGTCAAGGGTCAAGTCAGCAAATTTTTACAAAATTCAAAAAAAATCAAAACCTTCAAGAATCACGACTTTTTTTTATGTCCGACCATCTAAAATCTAAACTTACCAGTTAATAATGATGATGATAGAAATAAGATGCAGAGTATTGTCCAAAAATTCATTTTCCATATCACGAAAGATTCAAAAAATACAAAGCACAAAAAATATCAACTTTTTTTTACAATGAAAAAAAAACTGTGAAACCTTTTTTAATTTTGTATGTAAAATCAAAAATTATCCTTCAAACTTCAAACTGTGGGTAAATAAAACTTTACAAATCACAAATGAATGAACTATGAATAAGTTTTTATTTCTATGTTCAGAGTGAGAGTGTACTGAATACTTTGCATAATTTCCGGTAACTGCGGTTTTTGATTTTTGACTACGTTTTATAAGTACGTGTATTATCTACATAAGTATGGACAATATGTATATTATACATACTTTTAAATAATGAACCATGATGAGGAAAAATGTAAAACAAAACCTGTTCATTACAAACATTATCCTTTTATTGTAATTTGTAATGTGTAATTTCATTCTTTTTCACACACACATAATTCATAGTAATTCATAAAGAGTAGTAAGTTTAACTTTATTGGGAGGACGAGAGTGCAATTTGACTTTTGACTTTTGACTGTGAGATTGTTGAATATTGAATATTCTGATATAATTTCTCATGTCCAGTGAATATTGAAAATTGAAAATAGGGACTGATGGAATGGATATAGAATATGTAAATCCAATAAATATGTAATATGTAGACTTCTTTTATATTTTATGTTGTGTTGTGCTTTGTGCTTTGGGCTGTGATAAAAGTTACAATAGACAATTATTAGACATATTATACAACTTTCACATTTATTTTCGATGTCTTGTTCCTTGCTCTAAATTGGGAATTCGGAAATTCGATGCATTCGTTTACAATTTAAGATTTTCCTGTGACTCATGACTCATGATATTTTTTTGTACATTTGGATTTTGGATTTTCATTAATTTGTTTGTCATTTTTGTCTTTTTTGTCTTTAGTAGACGTAGACTTCACAAAAAATACTGTTAAAAATTCTATCCCATCTATTTATTACAGAAGTTGACTGAATGTATATGTAGCGACCTCTTGGTAAGGAGCTGGAGGATGAATCCAATGATGAAGACAGAGCAGAAGCTGAATTCGATGTAGAAGCAGAACCAAAACCAAAAGACTCAGTCTCATCTGCACACTCAAATCGGAGTTTTGGATGGAAGAGAGCATTGTTATTTCTTGAAATGGTTCCGCATTTGGTCTCGGAATCCAGAGCAGGAGAGTCCAGTCGTGGCTTGTTACTCACAAAGACGGTCAACCTCTCCAGATTGAGGACATAGTCCCTATAAGTGGGTTTCTTGTCCTGACCATCCCCCTGCCAGGTGACGATGACAACCCCCGTGATTTCATGCTTCCGCCCGAGATCCACCATGAAGATGGGAGTTTCTGCATAATAATTGTCAATTATGGCACACTTTGGGAGGATCGTGTCAGTCAACCCATCCACAGCCAAAGAGGCATGACCATACTTCCAATCCTTCCAAAAGTGACGCTTGTCATTCGACCAAACCTCTTTCTTATATGCCAAGTTTTCAACTGGAACAAAACGAAAAAAGAAAAAATTATATCTTTTTACTTTGTACACACCAATTTCCAATTTGGAACTTTTAGTTTGAAAAATATACTTTCAACTTTTTTAACTTGATGTAGAATGTAGAATAGAATTTATTCTTCATTCTTTTGTTTGTTTGTTTGTTTGTTTTACTTACTGCACGGAGAATACTGATTGAGTCTGAAGAAGTTGGGAGGGCAGTGTCTGGTGGGACATCCTAGGACAGCTGCTCTAATGGCGATATGATTGTGCCAGGATGTGGGATGGAGGCGAATGTAAGAGGCGACGAAGGGGGAGTTGAGATAGTGTCGACGCTCCGTCACCTTGTCCATATTCCCACCAAATACTTTGGCGTTGAGGTGATTCGTCTCCTTGTAGTAGTACCAAATCCGGGTGTCGTTACTGTAGGAAATTGTGTAGGAGGTCACCCACTGTTTTCTCCCAGTGTCCGCCCGACCTCGACTTAGAATACCTGTGACCAGGGTCGGTGGGCCCAGGTCAAGCTGAAGCCATTGATGGGCTAATGAATTAATTACAATGATTATTATTGGATTTTTATTTACAACTTTTCAACCCACCATTTTAAAAGCCTTTAGTATTATTATTTTTATTACTGTTAATTTTTTACCATTGTTATGACGAGAGCACCAGGCTCTGTGAGAATGAATGTGGGCATCCTCCGGTTGACAGGAATTCCGTCTCGCCCACGCTCCGTAGCTAGAGGCCGTGAGACCCGACCCAATCCCTGGACCACTCACCAAAGATGCACATTCTACATGATAAAAAATTATAGGAGCTATTAGAGATACATGCATTCAGTCATCTATTCAATATTCAATATTCAGCATCAGTAATCAGTGAACGATCCATAAAATTGAATCAAACATCTCATCATTATTTGTTATTTGATATCATCACCATTTTTTATTCAAATGTCAAATGTAAAGAACTGGGGGGAAAATGATGATTTTTTTTTTTAAATTGGTAATGCGTTTTTATTGATTGTAGATTGTGAAGCTGCGTGTGGGCAAATCATGTAAAACAGAAAAACTACAAAGTCAGACATATATGATTTGAATTTTGAATATGAACTTTGGACGATTCAAGATTCAAGAATACAAATAGGAATATAGGAATAGCAAAAGTAAAACGAGAAACAAATTGAACACACTGTGTAAAGAATAAAGAGCATGTAATACATAGTACTGAGTACTGCAATTGCCAAGTTCTGAAAATTGAGAATCAGCAAGCAGCAAGCAGTAGACAGCAGAAAGTACAAGTACAAGTTGACAAGTGATGATAATCTGACAGTCAGACAAATATCTGATTGACGAATGATGAATGAGAAGGAGAAAAGAATGAAGAATGAAGAGAGTCCACATCCCACATCTCGCATTTTGAATCTTAAATCTTGAACATTGAGCATTGAAGCTCGCATCTTGAATTACAATTTGTGATGAATTGAATATTGAATGAAACTGCTTCTGCTTCTGGTCTATCTCTTTAACCAATCTCCTGTCTGGTACATGTTACAAGCTGTGTTGTATTTTGCTCTGACTCTTTACTATTGCTATTTACTATTTATAATATGCGTTATGCGTGATATGTATGTAGTTTTTGAATTGCATTTTTATTTATAGTTTATTTTGATCCCATTTGTTTACTGTCAATTATTGTCATTCTAGTTACTTTTCTGTCTCTGTCTATTTTTCTGTGGTCTTGAATTTGAATCTTGAACTACTTTTCTCATGTTTCATATTCATCTTATCGTATTGTGTTCTGTACTATTTATTATTCATAATCACACAATACGTAATATGTGTCATGTTCATGTTTCATTTTACTTGTATCTATCATACTGTGTTTGCATTTTGACAAAATCAAAACATGCAACATGCCATCCGCAAAACTTTGATTTTGATTTTTGATACTAAATTCTGAATTCCGAGATCTTGCATCTATCATGCGTGTTGCGTGTTTAATGTACAAGCCAAATTGTGTGTAATTTACAGCTTCCAGTATCGTTTGTATTCTTTTTAGCTACATTATTGCGTATGTGAGAAACGATAGAGCCCTAAACAAAAGTTTCAACACGTCCTCCCCAAATTCCAAAAAAAAAATCAGATCTTCTTACAAAGATCATCTTTGCATACAAAATAGGAAAATAAGTAAACTGAAATTTCCAAGGGAGAGGAATATTATTTAGTATGAAGTGTGAGTGAGTGGGGCACGAAGAAAACACCAGGATCATGATCATTCTGATTTGCAGTTTGCAGTTTCATCTCCAGCCTGTCTCTATCTCTGAATTTGAATCCAATGTAAAGCAAAATAGGACATGCAAAAGACTTACAATTTACAATTTACAAAAACTATGGAACAACCGATAGCCGATAAACATGGAATAAAAATGGTACAAGATGCAAGTACACAAGTGTGGAGAAAAAAGAGTGAAGAGACAAAGTTAAAAAAGAGAGTGAGAAATTTAATATTGCTTATTGCTTGAGCTACACTTTACACATTGCACATGTACATTACACATGTATGTACATTGTACATGATACATGAAACACTGTACAAGTAAAACGAGTGTAAAAAGTGAAAACATGAAGAAAGAAAGGAAGACGAGGAGCTATAGAGAATGTCTAAAAAGAGACAGGAACGAGAAAGGAGAGTGACGGAAAGAGAGAATGACAGCTGTTGAGTCCTCTTCATTTATCATCATCAGCATGTCAACTCAACTCAACTGTCTTCTGTCTTTTTCCCTCTGACGCTAAAACGTCTCTGCTCAGAATTCTCACTTGGAACTTGGAAGTTGGACAGGAACATCGGATGCATTATATGTGTAATATGTACCATAATTCAATACAATTCTCACAAGTTTCCATCTTCTTTTTTCCTTTTCCCGCTGTTTCCTCTGACCGTATTCTCTTTAGTCTTTAGTTGTTATTAGAATTTGTGACTTTTTCTCCAGGCTCCAGGCAACATTTTAAAAAATGATGAAACCCATGCTCAAAGTAGAATGTAGAATGTAGAATTAAAATCAAAGTAAATGATAAATGACTGATCGCAGATAAAAGGCAAAACAGTTGACGATTAGTGTTTTTTAAATGATTATTCAGTGAGCAGCAGAACAATCTATTACACAGTACACAGTACATGAGACATGAGACGTGCAGTTTTTCTATAAAGAACGTTTTTATGCGGCTCTTCCGGATTCCGGACTCCGGATACTTTGTAAAGTTATGAGAAAGCCAATTCATTAATATCCGATTTCCAATTGCAATTTTTTATGGAATGTACAATATACAGCGCTCAATTCCTGTCTCTCTGAAATCTGAAGTCGTGAGGCAAATACTAAATCAATGTGTAATTTTGTGCATTTTTCATGTTCCATGATGTAAAAAGTAAAAAGGACCCAAATGAAAATTCATTTCCACAAGAAAGAAATAGCAATTTGTTCTCATTACGCAAAAATAGCAAAATTTTAACTACAATTTCTAGCTTCCGCAGTAATTTTCCAATTCCAGTGCAGTGTACAGTCATCATTTTTTCTCTTCTCCAGCTTTTTTCGGAGAGTTTACCATCCCCAATTTCCCAAATCGTTTGGAAATCCTTGTTTCAATCAAGGAGAAAGTAGAATGTAGTTTGAATTGGCAATAACTCCAACGATATTCTCACTTTTAAATGATTTGTCAAACGTCAAACCTTGTCGATTTTTTTCCACTAGAGATTCTCATTCATTTTTTGTTACTCTTTGCAAATCAAGTACAAAGTACGAACATGATTTATTATCGTGGATAAAGAGAAGAAAAAAGCTTACCTTGACACCCGAGGATTTCAAGTCTGAGGCTCGGATAGCGATGCCACTTGTGGATGTGAATTCGAATGAATCGGGCATTTATCGGTGTGTGGAGCCAAATGGACCGAATACTGTGTGAGTCTGAGTTCCCTCGAAAAGTCTGTACAATGTACAATGTACAAGTTAAAAAGTGTATCAAAAACCAAAAGAGTACCCATTTCCCAAAGAAAAAAAAGAAGTAGTAATAATTTTATCTTACCTTTTTCTTTCCATAAAAGTCATGGACAAAATCCCATTTGAATGCATCCTCACTATAGGCCAGGGTGAAAGCAGTCACCCACTCCAGTTCATCTCCGCGTCCTTGAGTCAAAAGGCCGCTCACTTTCGTCCTCACCCCCAAGTCCACCAAAATCCAATGGTTCTCACTATTCGGATTGACGGCGAGGCTAGAATTACTCCTCGCACTGGCCATGTCATGTGGAAGACTAGAAACCAGATCATTGGCTATAGAAGAGGAGGAGGAGGAATGCTTTCCCTTTCGACCGTGGGAATGATGACTACGACTTTGACTTTGACTCTGACCGTGAGTTTGGTTCTCATCTCGGCTTCGGTTCAAGGCAAAAATACTACTTGGACTATTCGGACACCAGGCGTGAGATCCAGGCTGATGAACTCGAGCATATTTTGCTGCACATGAAGAATCTCCAGGTTTCACAGAACTAGCTGCACGATTTAAAATTTTAAAATTTTCATGATAATGATCATTATTGATAAAAATATTTATAAAAGGTCACAAAATGAAATAGTAAAATTTAGCTTTTGTATTTTTTTATTTATTTACCTGCCAGTTGCCAGTCTTCAATTTCCCCCGTCATCAGACCCAAGGGTTTGGAGCAACCTGAAGGATTTCAATAAAAGTACATTAGGGAAAATTTGATTATCACAACAACCTACAACAAAAATAAAATCATATAATGAGACATTTTAAAATAACTACACAACATAATAATAATTATTATTATGTAGAAATTAATTATATAAACAAAAGTGGCGCGGATGTCAACTGTGAATTGTCAAAACATGTAACATTTATTTAACAGAGGAAAGTGCAAAGTTAATTTTCCGATTTCCAGTCACGTCATATTATAAACTACTAACTACACATAGCTTATGTATAGCTTTTGAAAATACTTTGGAGTTGTTGTCCTCATCGTCATCAAGCTTTTTATTTATGATTTAATACTTGCTTTATACATTATGTTTGCTTGATTAATTAATCTTGATTAAATTGTATGTGATGCAGAATGCAGAGCTGTGCAGGAATTATGAACATGGAACAATTCACATTCCCCATGTAAGTTCATGTACTACCTTGTGCTGTATTTATAAACGTGGGTTTTTAATCTGATTGAATTGAATTAGACGGATGAGTCTGAATTGGATCTGATGATAATAAAAGCTCTCAACTCTCAAGTCTATCTATAATCTATAGAGAATAGAGAATCTAGAGTCAATTATGACTTGTATTATGGTGGTGATTAGTAGTGATTGGTGATGATTATGATAAAATGCTTTGTTGGTTCATGTTTGCTCGCTGCTGGCTCTTGGCTACTCCTTTCTCATTTCTCCTTGTACTGTGTGCTTAAACAATCAAAGTACTTTGATTTTGATTTAATTATGTCATCAACTTTCCTGGTCTTGCACCAAACTCCAAACTTCAAAATCAAATCAAATGTAACATCTTTATAAAATCTAAAATCAAAAATCCAAACTCTTCTTCACCTCATGAAAAAAATCAATATCGATGTGTAGCATAAAACATAAAAAAACTCTCGGAATTTTTCTCTCTTTAAAATTTTTAATAAAAAAAAGGGAATGAAACGTGAACATTTTTAATATGGGAAGAGAGACCTTGGATTTAGAATGTAGGATTTTGGATTTTGGATTAGTCTTGGCATCTAGTCACTAGTCTAGTCATGTCCTGTTTTTCCCCCATTTTCCATTTAGCATTTACCATTTACCATAGCATGTCTTGTGCCTTGTGTTTTAAAGATTGTAGACGATAAAGATAATAAAAAGAAGTGGAAGTGGATTCTCTTAAAAGTTTTTGCCAAAGCCTGACCCAAAACCCAAAATCCAAAAAGCTGAAACTGAAGCCAAAGTTTGAGGAAATTGTTCAACATTTTTTATTTGGAGGAAAAGGGAGAAGGAGCCGAGGAAGAAGATGAAGAGAGGAGCGGAGAAGAACTCTATTGTTTTTTCCTATAGACGTTATTAGTTATTATGAAAGGAGTGACGTATGTATGTACCTATATAAAATATGAAATATACAGAGATTTAATAATAAAAAGTCTCTCGTCTTTTTGGCCTGCCTTCTCCTTCACTTTTCTTTAGCTTTTACTTAAGCATATACCTATGACTATACAATATAAGTAAGTGCATACAATATACAATATACAGCACACTAGTGTTATTTAGTTTAAATGCTGAACACTGAAAGTAAGAAGAAGAAGAAGATATAAAATTGATGCCGTAAATCAGAAGACGATAGTAATAATAATAATAATATTTTGTAAAGTAGGAGAGTTTACTAATCTCTAATCTCCGTTCATCTCTCTTGAATCTAGTAGTGAGTAGTGATGATGCTGATATGATGACAAGATTGGGCTAGTGTGATATACTTATACTTACGTAATACGTAAACGTGTAAAAGTTACTTTTGCAGATATTTCATTATTATTATTATTATCGTCAACAACATGATTATTACTATTATTTTAGTATTATTATTATTATTATTATTATTATTATTATGAATGGGGATTTGCAAAAAGCCTTTTCATGTTCAACCTTAATGTGAGGTGACAGCTGCTGCTTCTTTTTGCCCTCTCCGATTTCCTACACTTTGGAAGGTATTTTATACACCATTTCATTTCATTCAGCTGTAGCTTCCTAGTCTCTGTTCTCTACATTCTCTATATTCTCCATGTGTTCTGTATTCTGTAGCTTGTAAAATAATGTTGACATGTATTTTAATACAAAAGGATTCTCAATTCTCATATCTCACACCGTACACCGTCCACCTCTCTTTTGTCTTTAGTCTTTTGTTTCTACTTTAGCTTCTACTTTATCTTTATCTTTTTGTCTTTGTCTCCTTTACTTTATTCCATCATATTTTTCCTTCCTCATTTTTTTTGGCAAAGTATTTATAGCTTCACATTTTTCAAACTGATTATTAAATAAACGGACACTTTTCTCCGTTCTCCAGTCTTTGTACTCCATGCTCCAGACTCTAGACTTTATATTCGAATTTCGATCAATGTCACTGGGTACACAGCTTACACTAGTTTAATTTCATTTTTCCGTGTAACTAAAATCACGTGTGCAGATAAAATAAAACAGAATGGCATTTCTATATTCTCTGTTATGACCCGAAATTACAGTGATATGGTGTGTGATCAAGTTTCATATCTTCCTCTAATATTTAACATTTAACCCATTTTAAGAAACGTATTGTTGTTCTACTTTTTTAGCCGTACTATTTTTCTCCAGTAAGTGCATGATGAAAAAATAAAGTACACATGAAAAGTATTTAAGAGAGAGAAAAGAAAAAAAGTGGTAGCTCATTTTTCTACTAATATATTGTTACAATAAAAAGCACAAGAGAAAAGTCTGACTTGACAGCGTGTATTATTTTTTATCATGTATGGAGCAATTATAAACATGAAGCTCTTTCATTAGCTGGAGGCAGTAACTTCCAGTTATTGACAAATGTACTTATAGACAATAAAATGTAGTTAACATGCATCACCGGGAATAAGTAGTTCATTAAAAGCTGGGTTTTTTCTCACTAGTCTATTATGATGGTTCAATGTGTATTGCGTGTATTTACTATTTAAATAGGGTTGATAGTGGAAAGTGAGAAAAATCAGAACGACATAGACATAAAACGTAGACCAGAGACCAGAGTATTGAAAATTGAAACAACTAGCTGCTTCTGTTTTTTTTACTGTTTACAAATTGAATTAGCATCATCAGTTGGACTGTGGACGTTGCAGAGTGGACGATGAAAATTTTTCTACATAGAAAAAAAACTATGGGCTATGCGATACAATATAAAATATGCTCCCTTACAAATTTATACAAGAGTGAAGACATGATTATAATTAATGTAGTGCTAATTAAATAAGACTTTGGAACTTGGAACTTCTTTGACTTTGTCGGCATTTGTATGTATTATGTCTGTCTGTCTGTAGTAAATTTACATGCACCTTTCCCATCTCGAATCAACCACCAAACTTGCGCTTCTTTTATAGTCTATCTTTTACATTGCAGAATTTGTAATTCATAATTCATAAATAAGGACGACAATGGAAATATTACAGATTACGGATTCTCTGCACTTTCCCAGTCGTGATTAGTTTTTCATTCCCCACTGTGAACTTTGAACTGAAGCGTCGACAGAGGTGATGCTGATTGAGAATTGTATTGATAATGAATTATGAAATATGATACGATAATGAAATTTATTACAATTACAATTTAAAATTTACCCCCCACTGTTCTCTATTCTATTTACTATTTACTCATCTTCTGTGCTCTCTGGTCAAATCTAAAGGCTCAAGTTTGAATTGATAGAAAATAGAAATGTGTGAATGTGTGAGGTTGTAAATTATAAATTGAATGTAAAATGTAGTACATGATGCATAATTGAAAAAAAAAGAAGTTGCGGTGTGCGGTGGCATTTCCTACACTAAAAACAGTGTACGATGTATTTTAAATAGTGTATAGAGTGTAGAAACAGTAGATTGTAGATGTGATGAAAAAAATCAAACTCAACAAAATCATTGAATTTATTTGCACTTTGTGTGTTTCACAAGTAGTAGAAACTGGACTCTTGTCAGTTTTCAGTTGACAGCTGACTTGACACTTTTGACACATGAAACGTCATGCCATACCATGATATTAGATATTCTGACCTCTACCAAAAAAGAACAATGCCGTGGTACCAAATTAAATGGCATTCCAGTCAACTTGAGAATGCAAAAAATTAAAGTACAGAAGATATCATATATCATATCAATATCATAGTTGATGACGATTGACGATTGTGAGATTGTGAGATTTTTACCCAAGATATTATACATTATACCACAGACAATATTGTACGATTATCAGCATATAGCCAATTAAATTGTTCTGTATTCTATATTCTGTATTCTGTACCTATGCTAAATTCTCAAATGAAGACGGTTCACTTGTTTTGAGTTTTATTTTGGTTTTGGCTTTGGCTATCGGTCAAGATTCAACATTCAAGATTAGAGAGGCACACATTTGTAAAAGGAGCAGATAAGGCGATATGACGAGACTGACGATAGTAATAATTGAGCATTAAAAAACAAAAGGATGGGGAATGGTGCTGATTGCTCGTTAGTCCACACCAAATACAAACACAACAAGTGACAAAGTTGTGAGCTGTGAATATTGTTTTATGATGCGAGAAATGCTAATTGAATAAATACTTTTTTACTCTTCTTCTTCTTGTGTGATCTCGTCTCATATAGCATATAGTGAGTTCTTGTGAGTTTGAGTGGGCTTAAAAAGTATGTGCAATATTTTTCATGTCAGATTTCTTCACTTGAACTTATATCTTATATACGTACTTATGTGTGTCGCCTTTTGTATTTCATTTGTGTCTTTTTCTGTCTTATCTTTTCTTTCAATTAGCATAAAACTAAAGGTTAACGTAACGGCCAGCCCCTCACAGCAAAACTTTGTGTTTTTAATTTTTTTTTTTAGAAAAAAACAAAAAACTAAAAGCAAGTCTCAAAATTCCAAATTATTGCTTGTGTATAATCTATAATCTATAATCCGTTCAATGTAATATGCAATATGTAATCAATTACTGATACAATGTTGGAATTTGTCTTATCTCAATTTTCTGATTACGAGAATATCGTAACTTATGTATAATGTACAAGTCGTAAAAAGTAGCAAACGTTATCCACTATCTGCATATTAGCTAGCACTAGACTTCTCAGGACTTCAGTAATGAAAATTTCATGTTCCCCTGTTTCATTCTTGATTCTTGATTTTTAATGATCCAAAAAATCAATCCAATGTCAAATGTGAAATGTCAAATCAAAATCAAGAAGCTTCCCGAATCCCCTTCCCAATACATAAAACGAGCAATGTCCAATGTACAGTTGCAACCTCAAATCTTTACATTCGTTTTCTGTATTTCGTACTTTGTATTTGATTAGGCTTTTGAATTTTGAATACTTTTTGAAAGTAGGAGATTGAGGATAGAAAATGGAGAATGGAGAACGACAGAAGAATTCAAATTAGAGGACTGTTTTGTATTTTGTGTTTTGTTGTTGTGTTGTCAAACGAGTTCTCATCAAGTTCTCGGCATCTCGGCTGAAAACTGAAAAGAATGGAAGAAGAACGAAAGAAGACGGAAAACGGGCCACGCTCTTCTCATCACATGTCAAATCCAGAGTCTCCTGAATCCTGAATACAGATACACTTCTACAGTCTACATTCTGCATACAGCATTTAGGTTCAACATACTAGTACCAAATCTCAAATCAATCAGTTTGAATCTTGAATCTTGATACAGGACAAAGCTAAGGACTGGACGGTGGACGGAAAGAATGAAAAACGGGCTTGCGACTAGAGACTTTAGAGCATACAAAATACATATTAGACTCTTGTATTCATATTCAAATGTGGTCATGATCTACTGTACAATGTACAGTCCACCGTCCACATTACGAAAAGAAAAAAGAGTTTGTAAAAAGTAAAGTGTCTGGCTCAGAACTCACAATTAATTTTTTAATGGCCTGTTCATTTTTTTTCGAGTACGTGATGGTGAATGGTGATGGAACTTTGTAATTCTCAACTTTCAATCTTTCAATATTCAATACTATATACTGTGTAGCATAAAGTATAAAGTATAAAGGACTTGTTTTTCTCATTTTGTACTTTTTACTTTGTACAAAGAAAAGCCAAGAAAACAGCTTTAAAAAATGCTAGTAGAGGTAATTTAACATTATATTATTAAATTTTGCTTCTACGTTCTACAAACAAACTACATTATCATTATCAGTACATAAAAATGATTATTGATTGGTCATTGATAAGTAATGAGCAATCATGAGTAGTTTTCATGTGTACATAATATTCTTTCGACATTTGAGATTGGAGATGCTTGATGCTTGACGCCTGACGGAGTACATACTAGTATGCATGTATTTATTTATCAGATATTTACACGTGTGAATCGTGAATATTTGTAAATGCAGTCTAAATGAAAAGCTAAAAGATCCTTTACATTATGTATTATGTGTAAGACGTGAGGGACTTTTGCTTACCTTTTCTGTACTTTTTACTTTTTACATATTGCAGAAAAATAACAAATAATAAATAATACTAGATTTTTCTTCTTTTTCTTTTCTAGATCAGGGAAAACCCTGATTGTGAATTATCTAAAGATCTCACCTGGAGCTTCGTGCATGGTGACAGATTGAAGACCTGTGGCGAATACACTTAAAAATAAAAGTAACTCTGAAAATCGGACCAAATCTCTCCTCCTCCTCCGTCTTTCATTTGCATTTGCATCTTGAATGCCATCGCCATTGCCATTGCCATTGTGTTCTGTATCAGAGTCCGCACTCGTACTTGTGTGAATTCTATATTTTTCACACTTTTTACACTTGGTTTTTTCACAAACAGTTTTTCGTAGGGTTTCATTTGGCATTTGATTAGATTTTGATATGGAGGTTGACATTGTTGTTTCTGAGGTCACAGTGTCAATATCACCAGAGTCCAATTCACTACTACACTGACAATTAAAATTAATATGAGAATGACAATGACAGTTACAGTTACACTGAGAATTTGAGGAAATGACACCTTTATTCACTTCCTCCGGATCATCATGTTCATGTTCACAATTTGGACAATTTTGAGTCTCAAATTTCCCATTTGTAACAGTTTTGGTGTGGACATGAAATGATGTCTCGGACATTTTTATCCGTCCTTCTTCACATTTTACCTCAATATTCCCAATCCTCCTCCTCTTCTCTAAAGTGGACGAGGAGGAAGAAGAGGACGAAGAGGATGGTAAAGATAAAGACAAGGGGAAATCGTCAAGGGGAAAACTGACACTGGCATTCGCACTGGAATTGGAATAATCTTCATGTAAAATGTCCATCCTGCTGATTTCTTCTTCTTTTTTCTGATTTACAATTTACACAGTGCACGACATGGAAAACATGGGAAATGGAAAATAATTACAGTTTAAGTGCCACAAAATAGCCACCAAGTCCACGGTGAAGTTAGTTCAAATCTGAAGAGAGTGACATTGAACATATCCAAAGGACCAGTAGATTTCTTATTTCTTATGTAAATCCAAAATTAAATCACTAATCACCACTCACCACAATCCACAATGTTTTGTCCGCGTCACAGATCACAGAACACTAATAATAAAATTAACAACTAACTAGTATTTTTTTCTCCAGCAGATGAAGGAAAGATGAGACTACATAGTGTAGTTTTTTGTGTGAGTGAATTGGGTTTTGTCGTCGAACAGCCCGCACAAGTCAGCCTGAAGAAGTCGGATTGAGTAGAATTTGGAGATTGTATGTGGTGATGGAAAGAGAGTCGAAATGAGACTGAGGCCATGAGTTGGGAGAGAACAAGCTTTTCTACACTTTTCTCTCTCTCTCTCATTTTTACCCTGCTCCTGCTCGTGCATCTTTGAATGAACAGCTTTGATATTAGATACTAGTTTGTGTTTACTCGTGCTCTAAGATTTCATTTCACTGCTGATGAGTCTACAGTCTACAGTCTACGCAGATCACAGATTTGATCTTTGCATGCAAATAGTTGAGATCATGAACTTGTTGTTTAATACTGCAAGTGTATACTGTAAATTGTATAATATATTTTGAACTTTTATCACAATCATAAAATAAACACACGACTAATAACACAAGACACAAAATAACAGATATCACAAACAGTTTGTGAAAAATGAAAATACAGAAAAAAGGGAGATTGAACCAAATCAAAATTAAACTAGACTAAAGCTACAATTCGTTTTCAAGTGTAGGGCAGACCATTGTTTGGGCGTTCAGCGATCCAGAGTTCTGTAGGTACGAGAGAAGTATCCATTTGTATCGTCTTAATACTGGAATTTCCCACAGCCTCTCTCAATATTCCTGAGATGTAGACATCATCAATCCAGAAAAATTTAGTTTGTCTTGAAACCTTTAGAATATTTCTGGCCTACATAAAAATGGTACATGAATAGAGAAAAAATTACTAAAGAAAATACATCTTTTTTGATACATTGAAAAAGAGAAAAACTAAAATAGATGAAATTCTCCATATTATGTAGATTGTAGATGCTAAATTTTTCTTTTTTTTTACCACATCTACGGTTGTTACATACGCCCACCCGGATACATAATCCGGATAAAATTTTCCACCAAATTCTTCATAACTCACAAACCATTTTCCATGTTCATATGACTCTTTATCTCGAACGGGCTCATTGAGTTTAAGAACGAGTCCCAAAAAGTATTTCAAGTTTTCTATAGTTTGAAAATAATAAAAAGAAGGCGTATCATAATATTATTTGAATTATTAATTATTGTGTCAATCGAAGAATTAATATAAAAACTGTACAAAAATATTTAGTGGAGCACATACTAAAATACTCATTGGCTCGCACGCTATGTACATCAATTCCGAGTTGGAGTGAGACATTTTGCTTGTATCGATCAACTGCCCTTTGAACCAGGGGGCGGAGATTTTTCAGTTGTCCCATCTCCACAATGACATCATCATCTTGTTTCAAAATGTACTGAGCACCTGGACAATACCTCGTGACCCACTCCAGTCCCATCAAGTGTTTATAAGTAAGATTCCTATAGTTTTCCATAAAATCACCCATGACAAGATCATCAAATTCATTTTGTTCCTCTTCCAGCCGTCTCATTGTTACATGTTCTTCTTCTTCTTGAGTCGTGTTTTCTAATTGAAGCTGTCTCAACCGCTCAACTGTATTGATATCACTATCACTGTAAGGATCAGCATTGTCATTATCATTGTCTGAATACTCTGGAAAAGTTGTACTACGTTTATTATTAATAATTAGTACTTTCCCATCATTTTGATTATTCGTTAAGATTTGAGGTTTTGCTAGAAGAAAAATACGACGAATGTAATTGTTTTCTAGTTCAGAAGCTGGAAATGTTTTCCGAATCGTTTGTCTTAAAGTTACATGGTTGGCTTTGGAGTGGACTAAATTTATCACATAATTTTTTCCTCCAGTTTTTGAACATGCATTCACATTCATTAGGTAACGTATGGGAAGATCAACTACGGTCCAAGCCGGAGGGTATAATGAGAGCTGAACTTTTTTATCATTTATATTGACTGGAAATGAATTTCCTAGAATTTTCTTGTCTAATAATATTTTGGTATTCGTAGTTGTTCTTGAATGACGGCGAATATAATAATAATGTGGGCGTTGATGAAGATCACTTTTTCTTTTTATCATTATATTATTATGATGCTGATCTTTTTTTATTTTATTATTATTTTTATTCATGATATTAGATTCATAATCAATATTACCAGCAAGTTTTTCATCATCGTTCTCCTGGAAGAATTGTGAAGAATCAGAAGGAGTCCTTCCGATTTCTACAGGATTTTTATTCCCCGTGTTAATTTGAACATGAAAATATTGTAAATTATTGTCATTTTTGGTTTCAAAGGAATAAGAAGTTGAGGGTGTAGAAAAGTAGAGGAGCGTTTCCCTTGTGCAGATGTAAATGAGAAGAAATAAGTAAAATAAAAGAAAAATCAGAGACGATTTTTTTCGTGTTAGCATTTTATATTTTATCCGTTCAACCTTCAGCGTGGTTTATTCCTGATTCTTGAGGCGCACAACTGAAAACTGAATGGTATACATAATGCATTTGTATTAAATATTAAACATGATTAAAATTTGGAAAAGTACATCAGGAATCAGGAGAGGAGTAGAATGGGAAAAGATGATCAAAAATTACTCATCATTCCTCATCTAGATAGAAGTCAACTTCTAAGTTCTAAGGCAACTTTTTCCATTAAAAAATGGAAACGAGAGGAATCATTTTAATTTGAAATTATGGTATAGTCTAATACCACAAAATCCACAAAAAAGAATTTAAAGAACATTTTAATCATGATAATGAAAACGAGTTTTCGGTATGAAACGTTTTTTCATTATTTTTTGCCCTCGTTGTATCTTTTGTAGTGCATAAAAGCAAACCTGCTTCTAAATATTCTTGGTTCTGAGCTGTCTATTTGAATACAAAGTTGTCGATGTGGAAGATCAAAAATTGAAGAGGAAAAAGAAAAAAGTGTACATTTTGTAAATAAAATACCAGTGGATATTACAATAATTAAAGTGTTCAAGGGATAAAACACACGTAACGATACATAACAGTTATCTAAGTCTACTTAATGAATTGGGTGACGTTTAACCCTAATTTCCTCTGTACATAGTTTTTATTATTGACTAGGAATTTTGTGTAGTTTCATCGTCCTCCATACGCAATACAAAAAGATTTTACACCATAAAGAGAGAAAGTTACATAAGTTTTTTAGAGATTGTGATTTGTAAATTGTGTGTGTATTATTGAATATTTTACATCACAGTTACTTTTTATTATTTAAATATACTATACAGTATTTAAACTTTTGTAAATAAAAGATGAATTCATCATCATTTGGAGCGTACAATCAGGGTTATCGACCAATCCCGTCTGGTTCTTCTACTTACTCCTTTTCGGATGATGAGAAGGAAAATGATGTCAAGAGTGCCCGAGACAGAACTGGAGAGTTTCAGTCAGCTCTTCGTTCATTACAGGGTAGAAACACAAATGTCAACAGAGGTAGAGGAGGACCATTAGCAGGGCAATACAATAAAGTCAATCGAAATCTTGAACAATACTCCAAATTCATGTCCATTGCTAGATCTGTGGGGAAGAAACTGAGTGAAACATATTCTAAATTAGAAAAATTAACATTACGTAAGTGACTTTTTTTTTAAAAACTACTTATAAATGTACTTCAATGAATGAATGAATAATTAAACTAATATTATTGATTATATATGAATTTTTATTTAATTTGATTTAACAGTTGCTAAACATAAATCATTATTTGATGACAAATCATCTGAGATTCAACCACTAATCGTTATGATTAAAACGGACTTAAATGAACTACATAAACATATAGCAATGGTAAGACTATATATATACTTATTTTATTTGCATATTTCTGTATAAGTCGAGTAAAATGTAAAGTCACTCATTTCATCACAATATTTATAGTAATTACATGATCGTTTTTCATTGCAGTTACAAAATTTAAGAAGGGAGAGCCAAAGATCAAATGGTAAACATTTACAATCTCATTCAGCAGGTGTTGTTGTCAGTCTCCAGTCTAAATTAGCATCCATGTCAAATGAATTTAAACAAGTTTTACAAGTCCGAACTGAGGTAAAAATTGTAAACAATACTATACATATTTTCACTTTCAATTCATTCAAAAATATGATATATAGCCCATGTGTATGACTCATTATTTTGTCTGTTTGAATCATTTTATGTATAATATATTATAGACATTAAAAGAGCAGCGAAATAGACAAGATCAGTTTAGTCAAGGTCCAATTTCTACTTCTCTACCTCCCTCTGCCCATCGTGGATATCATACAGGGTCTGTTTTAGAATATGAAGAATCTCATTCTCCTTCGGGACCTGGTGGTGGACCTAATTATGGTGGTGGATCAGACTTATCAATTGATGTAGGAGGAGGAGTCCGACAACGACCGAATGCCTATCAACAACAAATAATGATGGATGAAGATACTCAAAGGGTGGTAAGTGTTTATATTCCTTATTTATATTGTATATCTTTGATGTATTTAACTTTTTAAATAACATGTAATTAAAAGTGTCTAACTATATTCTATTATGATCACTAATTTTTAAAATGATATCTATTACCTACATACAGGATGATGAAAGGGCAACTACGATGAATACTATACAATCCACAATAGTTGAACTAGGTGGAATGTTTCAAGAATTAACTTATGTAAGAAAGCACTTTATACCTATTATTTTGATTATTCTATTTGCTAATAATGTAATTTTACATATTTTGTAAAACTATTATAATTTTTCGTTTCTATTTATTTCTGTTCAAATGGATTTAGATGGTGAGAGAACAAGAGGAAGTACTACACCGAATAGACGCCAATATAGAAAATGCAGATATTAATGTTTCACTTGCTCATACTGAAATAATCAAGTACTTCCGTACTGTGTCTTCTAATCGTTGGTTAATGATAAAAGTTTTTGGACTACTCATCTTCTTCTTCATCCTTTTTGTTATCTTTATGACCTAAAACAATCAAAACGGGAAAACCACAAAAAAAGTATACAAAATACAAACCTATATGTGTCATGTATATATGCATACAAAATTTTGATGTACCTGTGTGAGCTGTTACTTTAAATGTATACTGTCATAAAGTGTATTATGAGAGAGTAACTTAATAAGCAAATCTAAATTATTATAATCCTATAACATAAAAGATAAGTCTTCCTTCGATTTTGGTATATAGGCTCTGTACAAAAGATATTATTTATCATAGGGCTTGTATTTTGTACATTGTAATTTTACCTATACAGAAACGACGTCTTTTATAGAAAATAGGTAGTACATACATCAATGTACTATAATATATCATAATATGCAATCATATTGTTATATTTTTTTATACTTGGATTTTATTAAAGTCTAAAAAAAAGGCTTGTAGAAAAAGAAAAGGAATATATACCTACGTACAAATATATATGCTAAAGAAAACGTTTTTACCGAATTATACAAAAACTACATAATATGAAAAATAAAGAATAAGAAAGGTTTCAATCGCATATTTATGATAATCTCTTATTTACAGAGTAAAACGTTTAACTGAATATAAACAGTTTACAGTACACATATGATAATGAAAGTCCCGTAATTTTATTGTACGCGTACGTACAGCGTACAAGAAAATTCAAAATGTATTTTTTCCAAAAGTATAATTAATTAATTTTTACCATACAGTTTAAAAAAATTATGTAAATGCCAAAGCATATATAATGAAATAAATGGGTAAAAAACTGATATGAACTTTGACATGAAAATTTGGTTGTAAAAAAGTACTTTTACATATTTTTTGGCGTGTATATGTGTGTGTTTTTCAGAGCCAGAGTCTCACTTTTGTACAAGTCATAATTTCATGTGAGTATCTAGCTTTCCTTGAGCCCCCCTTTTTTTTAAAATATGCATAATATAAATAAAATGCATTAATCTGGATTAAAGTCGTGATTAGTGCATCAATTTTAGTGTCATAAACTATTTCCAAAACATTAAATTGAGCTTATAAAATAATTCAGGTAACCTTTGGTAATACATAGTCTAAAATCAACATTATGTGTTAGTTGTTACGCTGTAAGTGTAGTTTGACTTTGATTGAATAAAACTTAGTTTTTGAAAGCTCCTGTTCTTTTACAATTGAAAGGTAATAAATCATATTTAATAGTTAATGTATATAAAGTGTTATTTACTTTCCGAATTATAAAAGTATACCTAGAAATTGTTTAAAATTGATTGTAAAAGTTTTACAAGTATTTTTGATGTAATACGTAATACATATTTTTTACTTTAGGTTTAATCAAAATTCAAAATGATGGACGATCCAGATACAGATCCTCTAACAGAGTTTTGGCAGAGTTCTCCAGGCTTTTCAACATCGTTAAATTTAAATTTCCGAAAAAGTTCTTTATCACCTCCCAGAGAATCTCTAGCCTTTTCTCGCTCTACCACAGACACTACTTATACTAAAACAAATTCTACAAAACAAACACCTAAAATTTCAAAATCAAACTTAGTAGCTTCTAGTTCACTTTCTTCATCAACAATATCACAATCTTCATCTAGTTTACCTTCTACTTCTATTGGTATTAATCCTGGTAATACCATTATTCCTGTTACAAGTCCTTCTAATGCTCCGTCTCCGTCAAAAATTGTAAAATTTATGGTTCGTGAGAAAGGAGATTCTTCTAATTCTGAACCTAGTATCCTTCCACTTGGAATTAATACTTCCAATAATAGTGCATCACCTAGTAGTACAGATTTAAATAAATCCAAAGGTCAACTCCCCCCTCCTGTACTATTAAAAACCATGAGTGCTTTTGAATTGACACAATTGGAAGATTATCTACACTGTGTAAAATGTTATCGGTAAGATTCATTTTAAATTATAAATTAAACTGTAAATTATTTTGTACTTTTAAGGATTTATTTATTTATATGTAACATATACAAGCATATAATATAAGTATAGTATAAAAATTTTATTTTTGTTGTTTTTACTTTTTAAATAAAAATAATAGGACATTTTACAAATTGGAGACGCTTGTAAGTCACTTTAAAACTTGTCCAGGAAAACCAAATGGAAGTTTTGAAGAATTTATGAGGAAGAAAAGATCAGATTCCAATTATGATTATGATTTACCATCCACCACAACAACAACATCAAAATCCCAAAAGCATAATTCTTCCATTTCTATGCCTTCACCAATCCCATCCTCAAGTCAATCTGGAGGAGGAGGAGGAGGTTTTACACGACTTCAAGATGATGATTTTGAACATGATAATGATGATATGGATTATTCAGATGATTTTCCCATGATTAATAGTTCCACTTCTATTCTTAATGAAATTAATATGAGAAATATATGGAAATCAACACCTTCAAGTAGTACAAATAAAAATGTAATAAGTAGTAGTAGTAGTAATGTAAGAACACCACTTCGTGGTATGTCAACAAGAGAACCAGAGTCAGATAATAATAATGATACTGAAATGTTAGATCTAGATCCATCTCAGGCTTTTCCCTCACCATTGATAGCTAGTTTCCTATCCAGAATCAATAAAGATTCAGATAGTGATTCTCATAGTTCATCACCAAGTTTATATAAAAATATAAATACGGGTAAAAGGAATATGAAAGGACAAGTACCATTTACAAAACAATATATCATATCTGATCGTCCTTCTCCTCCTTCTACTTCTTCTCTGCTTCAAAAAGTCGGAAAGAAGGGTCAAATTATCCAACCCTCTCTGTCTGAAGTCAAAACCTACACACCAAGGAAGGAGGATAATGAAGTTCGGAATAGTTTAACCCCATTCTCATGTTCTCACTGTCCATTTGTCACAGGACGAAATATTGATCTTATGGAGCATTATGAATTCAAACATCCTAATATCAAAGTTTTCAAATGCCCGGTAATATTTTAATTTGCATAATATATTAAAATAATTATTGTATTATTATTTATCAAATGAAATATTATAATATGTAGTGTAAATGTGTGTATGTGTTTTATAAATTTTTATATTTTATATTATTTTAGAAATTCATTTCTTTATTTTAATCCTAATGAAACAGATAAGTAATTAATATTGGTTTTTTTAAAAATTTGTATTGGACAGGTCGTTAGTTGTAGAGAATCTTTCCTCGAGGAGTCTGAATTGAAGATTCATGCTTCTGTACATGAACCTAAACCAGTCTGTATTCCAGTTAAATCAAGTCACATGTGTCAACATTGTCGAAAACTGTTCATTTCCAAAGAATTTCTCAACAGTCATATCTTGCGAGTACATTCAAATAAAAATGAAACCAACACTGATACTAACTCCAACTACAACATCAACAAAGGAACAGTGAGTCGACCCTTTCCCTGCTCCTTCTTCCCTTGTCAAAGAACATACACAACGCTCATCAAATTGAAACAACATGAGAAAATTCATAGTGATACTAAACTTCATATATGTAATGTGTGTAAAAAGTCTTTTACATTTAAACAAGTTTATGTTGATCATCTTAAAACACATAATGTACCCTCAAATATGGATATAAATAAAGCATCAACATCATCATCCCCGTCCACATCAACAACAATTACACCAACAACAACAACGACAACAACATTGTTGGACAAAAATTCTCAATTACAAAAAATACTACAACAAAATGCACAAGTACAAATCCAACAACCATCAGCAAGTTTAGTTGCAGCAGTGAATAAAGTAAATCCAAATATATTAAAAAACCGAGTTATTAAAGTAATTCGAGTAAGAGGAAATGCAAATATGCCAAGTATCTTATCATCAAGTGAAGGTACAAAAAATCTTGTTAATTTCCTCTCCACAAATAAACCTACAACAACAACTACGACTACTACTGATGTTGTGGATCCAACAACTACCACAACAGAAACAACTGTTGGTGAAAATCCTAATCCACAGGAAAATGAAATTGAGACACAAGATATCACAATGGAAAACAGTCAGGATTTCATGAAAGATTTTAGTAGTGAACTGAATAATAATAATGATAGTAATAATGAGAGCAGCAATATTGTTGATGATGACTCAAATCAAATTCAAACTGAAAACCTAGATCAAAGTGGAGAAGGTGAGGAAGAGACACAAGCTGTAGCCATTGACTCTGATTTAGAACAAGTCGAAAGTGACATTGTAAACAAATTATGAGGCATGAGTGACATGTTATGATTTAATATCATATAGTTATGCAGATATGGATAGAGTATACAAAGTAGTACATAGTTAAAATACATAGTTAACTAAAAATGTGAAAAAAAGTTATTTTATTATTTTTTAACTATAAATTATAAATTTATAAGACAAAATGAAAGGGCAAGTACAAAATAAACATAAGCTTCGAATCACATCTCAAATTTTATGATAGTAAATATTATATTGTTGTTAAAAATTACTAAAACTAAATTTATAAACCGTTTTTGGATGAACAGAACATCATATTTATATACATTGTATCGTGTTCAACATGTAATATGTATAATACAAAGAATAGGGTATTATAAATTATTATGTAGAATTGTTTAATTTTGAATTCCTTTACAAAGTTACAAGCTATTTTATGACGATATTCATATTTTCTCCAAGTTTTTAGATTTTACATTATGATGATTATATGTAAGAATTAATTTTTTGTTTTTGTTTCTCCTTTTTAAACGTACAACGTAGATGTTATATTATGTTATACATTATGTAATATTTATTCAACATTGCAACTGAAAATTGAACTTAGTGTATCCTACACATACGTAGCTAGATAACTCATTTTACGTAAAATGAAAGTGACAATAGTTATAGAAAGTCCGTATGTATTATGCTTTTAGACAAATTTCTTTCTATACAGTATGTACAATGTACAATAAAAAAGTAAGGAGGAAACAATAATTACTAGAAGTTATTATGTTTAAAATAGGTACATTTATATGTTACAGAAGAAGTACATAATATCTTACAAATCTCTTACAGATTTTTTAAAAAAAAAACTGTGTATTGCTCATGTTATATACTTCACATTGTAATGAAAGTTGTACATCTTACAATTATGTATTTCATTTTTCAAAATTACTCTACAGCCTATCCATTTCTATAAATATATTATACATTTCATGAATAATTTGGTTTGACAATATTATTGACTCAATAAATAGTTCGTTTTGTATTGTTCAAAGTTATATTATGACGGCGTATATGTATAAAAATATTTACACGAGTTTTCATAATTCGTTTAATCTTTTAAATGTACCTTTACTTATTTGCGGAAGCTCATTATGATCTTTCATATTATGGTAAATACTTTTTTATACATACGTAAAAAATACATATAAATTTCATATTTCAGAACTATGTAAATAATATATATATCACAGGCAGAAGTTTCATTAGTCTTGTCTCCTATCTGCGTCAACTTCCGGTGTTTATCTTTTTCATT
>JABASP010001167.1:0-33353 GCA_019776565.1 Sminthurinus signatus | reverse complement strand
AGAGAGAGAGAGAGAGAGAGAGAGAGAGAGAGAGAGAGAGAGAGAGAGAGAGAGAGAGAGAGACGGAAACCAATTGATCATATAAATTTGTGCATGGAATCCTTCATTTGGTCATTCGTCACGCATCCACCATCCATAGTTTTTTCTCTTTGGCTGGAACCTGGAAGAGCTGAAACGCTCATGACCATTTAGTTCAGTGTTCAATTCCCATTTTTAAATGTCTCACTGAACACTGAATAGGAATCTATAATATACAATGTATCTATTTTTCGTGAAAATCAAACTAGCTTAAATATTACTCAAGACTCAAATCTCAAATCTCAAACAATTTTGTTTTAAAGGAGCATTTAGCTCTATTTGTATGTATTTATTACTTTTTGAACAAACTGGAACTGGAGCTGGAACTGGCACTGGAAATAGATGATGATATGCTATAATATTTACCAATGTTTTAAATTTGTGCGTGAAAAGAGGTGACTTTGGAGGTATAAAGTAGAAAAGGAAGGAAAACAGAGAGAGATGAGACCACCCGAGTAAAAATGTATACTCAATAAACCAAAATTATGCTAATATATCTTTACATTCACAGATGCAGAACGAAGTAGGAAAAGGGAAGAGCTAAGACGAACGATGGTGCATACTTCATACTTTATGAGGGAAAACATCATCATTATAATGATTGAAGAAGCCGCTGTGGTCTAACTCCACACTCTACAAGTAAAACTTTATACATATTAACATGCATATTTATAAAGATAGATAATAGATAGATGCCTCACCTCCCAGCATTTCTGGTTCTGGTTTTGATTCTACATTCTACACTGTAGATACTTTTCTACATTTTTGGCTGGTGCGAGAACAAGTTCGTTTCATAGTTTTTGTTTTGTTTTGTTCATCTTTCGGCTTGACGCTTCTTCTTCTTTTTCTTCTTCATCTTGTTGAAGAACAATGCTTTTGCATGTAAAATATAAATGCGCATATTTTATGCCACCATCCTATAATTTTTCCTTTCCTCCGTGTTAGACTTGGACTTTGTCATCTCGGAAATTCAACTATTAATGTTGGGTAATTTCTTTGTCGACGACTTTTACGTTACATGTACAATATATAATATACGGAATACAAGAAAACGGAATTTAGGGAGGAAAAGAACAAAAACTGCATATTAGAGAATTCAGGATGGAGAATGGAGAGTGGAGAGTGGAAACGAACATGGGAGAGAGTGCGTTTTTTTACACAGATTACACATGTATTACTCGCACTAACTCGCAGTTTTAGTCACTGCTGCAACGTCAAGTGTATAATGTTCATAATTTATCGCATTTACGGTTGAGGGGGAGAGGAAAAGTAGTTCTGTCTTAAAGATATAAACCCAAAAGAGAGTGGAGTAAAAGAAAAGAATAGGAGAGAGAGAGAGAGAGAGAGAAGGAGTAAAAAGCTCAATCATAATTTTGGCTTCTCTTTTTTTGGCCATAGAAGGGGAAAATTTGTTGGAGCTACATCGAACATTGAGTTGGGACTTGAGACTGCAGACTTGAGACTTGAGACAGTCCTCAAAATTAAATGTATGTATGTACATAAATAATGTGTTCACAATTGCAGGAGTGTTTCTTCCTCCTCTTCTTCTTCTTCTATATCACGTACTTTTCTCACTTGTCATCCCTACACTTTCATACACTTTTAACCAAAACATGGTGAAAACTACAAACCAACACCAAAACCAAAACCAAAACCAGCGCCAAAAACTAAAAGCTAAGAATCTGCCAGATTTTTCCTCTCCGTTTCAGTCAATACAATAAGAACATTCTCGGAGATTTTTCTATTTTGTCCTACAGCTTTGTTTCATTCCAAAAATCTAAAATCTAAACTCTAAACTTGAACTTGAGTTTAGAACTTGGTTTGGAATTCAAACTGCACCTGAGTGACTAAAAAATTTAGAGAATTTATAAAAACCTCCACCTTCCCTTTTTTCCTCACTTTTACGTTTAACGTTTTACCTAATCATTTATTTAAATTTTCAATCCGCGGTCTCAAGTTTTATTGAACAGGGAAACGCATCCCCTGGAATACGATGACAATTTGCTAAAGCTATTCAACGGAATGTTTCAAAGTTCCTTGTTGTATGTAGTATGTACTATGTATGTGTAGAGTCGAAGAGTGAAGAATCCAGCAGAGATACAGATACTTTAACGCATAAATGAGGAGCAGTTCTGTAAGATTGTTTGTCCCTCTTTGATCTTTATTCTTTATTCAAAATATATAAAAGAACATGTTTACAAGATTGGGATGCAAAACATGGGAAATTACATAATACATGCATAGTTACGGAATAAATAAATTCCAAACCTTTTACAAATTTTAAGTTTTACCCATGCCCAATGCACCAACTTTAAGCCTCCTGCTTCCTTTAAATGGCAACAGCAGTGGTCATCTTGTTCAGTGTTTAGATTTAGTTTGAAAATAGAAGCTAGAATTCAGAATTTAGGAATCTTGAATACTGAATTAAGGGTGATTTTAAACTTTACAAGTTTAAACTTTGGAACTGACTGGAATAAACTGTCGGCCCATTGCATTTTACCAAACCAAAGTAATACTCAAGTCTGGAGTCTTGGAGTCACAATTTGAGATTTGAAATCCCACACAGAAACAGATACCGACACCGACACACAGATACTTTGTATTTAATGAACGTAACAACTACAACTGACGCGGATGCTACGCTGTCCCTTCATGGGGTAATTTACAAGTCTATGAATAATTTCAAGCTGAATAATCATGGGCTTCCTTCCTGGGTACAGTCAAACTCTAGGCTCTAAGCTCTAATTGTCTAATTAACACAAAGAATCAAATCCACCAAAGAAAGTTCAAGTTTCCTTGAAAACCGGCCGTATCTTTTCCTCTCCTTCTCATCTTTAAGTACCTACATAATCTAAACTCCGCTTCCATCAAATATCAAATATAATAGCAGTACTTTTTATTTATTCCTACAATCTACAATGTACAAATATACGTGCACGTTTATCTCTAAAGCTGTAGAGAATATTAGAGAATCACAGAGATAAACTCTTCCTATCATTTCCGAAAATCTTTGTAATAATTCTTAAACATCTCTGCAGCGGAGAGCTTCAATTACCTATGCCCACAAAATGGAGATTGCAGACAAATTCTCGATTCTTGATCTGTCGAAAATATTTGAATTCTAAATTACTAGAATTATCCATCCCATCTTTTATGTATTCTGGACTCTGGACTTTGATATTATTATTATTATTTCTATGCAAACCTTTGATAAACTTTAGAGAAATTAATGTTTCAGAATTTTGAATTTTTCCGTGATTCTTAAACCTTTAAAAACTCAAAATATTCAAGAGATTTTTTTTGATTATTATGTATTATAATTTTTTTAATAATGTGTAGAATCTTAAAATTCAAAAAATAATTACAAAATTACACACTACACACGTTTATCTTTCAATGAAAAATAATAAAAAGGATGGAAAAGCTAAAAACCCAGAGAAAAAAAACAAGGAGCGATACTCTAATGGATTTTAATTAAGCTTTATATCTTTATCTTCCTCACGTGTGGCTCAGCACATGTAGTGCACACATATAATATTATATAGATACAATATACACATGTACGAAACGTGTCCAGTGTCCAGTGTCCAGGCACGAGCCATCACGTTGTTGCTCACACTAGCATTACAGATACTTCCTCCTTCAAGTTGAAAGATAGAGAAGTTCTCTAGGATAAAAACCCCTTGAGAAAACTTTCCTCTAGTCTATACTTCTAGTGAGAAGTACGTAAGGAAGAAGAAAGATAGGGTTGAATAATGACTAGAAAGATTCCATCTTCTCCGCCTGTCCTCCCGCCAAAATACTTACCGTAAAGGCTAGAAAACTTGGCTAGTCTGCTGCTGCTACCACTAGTGTCATGATACACAGTTTGGACTTGGTTTGGCACAACTATTGTCGTCTGTGTCTAATGTCTATGGGTTAACACATCACACTACACCATGTACTACCGACAAATGACCAGGCTGGTTGCTGGTTCCTGGTTGCTCGTGGTGTACATCTAACATCTACATCGATGTGTGTAGGGTGTAGGTATAAATAGTTATATTATAGAACTGCTCTTTCTGTTGTGACATTCAAAATTCCCCAGAGACTGTGCACATAGACATTCAGACATCCAGAGCCGTAGACTGTGGACTGTGGATGTTTCTCTTCCTCTCTTTTTAGAGAGTTATATCTAGAGAAAATGGCAATTTTTTTCAATCAAACTTCTCTTCCTTGACACGTGTACACTGTACAGTTCGCGGGGTCCAATAGAATGAATAGTAGTAGTGGTAGTCTTCTTTCTAAGAGTAGTATTTTGGATAGTAGGTCACAGGTGTGCAAAAGTCTATGAGGCGCAAAGGGTAAAGACGGGTGAACAATGTACAATGTACAATGTGCAAGATGGCGACAATGACGATGTCCCTGACAATAAGAAAAAATACCCAGAATTGAGGTAGGCAATAGGAAAATGGAAAGAAAAAAACTAACACATGGAAAATCTATAAGAAATTGTTTTGTTTTATTTCATGTTTTATGGTTTTCTTCTTTATTTCTCTTGAAGCCTTTACGTTGTACTTGATTTTGTATTTGGATTTTGTACTCAAATGTTGAAAATGGAGCATGGAGTAGTAACAAGAGTGTTCCTAATCCAAAAGTAAACAATCCTAGCTAAAATGTGGAGTGTGTTTAAATAAGAAAAAGGCTGTTTGTGGGCAGAAATGTAAAAATGAAACCTGTTTTTAGCCCTCCATGAAAAAAGAAAGAAAAATTCACGAAATAGCAAAAGAAAATAAAGTGTTTGTGTTTTCTTTTTCAAGCATTTTATTTCAATTTCTACGCATGACATGGTGTAAAAATACGCATGTATGCTTGAAACTGCTTTCACTTTTGCATTTAATATGGAGCAATAAAATATGTTTTGGTGCAGAAATACAGTAACAACAAAATTTCTGTAGTATAGAAATGTCTACAGTCTACACGTACCCATCCAAAATCCAAAGTCCAAACCATGATATTGCATGCTGAACAAAAAAGGGTTCATGTTTCCAGTTCCAGTTTTCTACTGTAATCAAAGTTACTTTCTCCAAATGTACTCAAGTTACAGTTGGTGCGTAATCTCTTGTTGTTGCTCTTGGTTTTGGTCTTGGTCTTTGACTTGCTCTTGATCTTGATTCTAGATTCTTGATACAGGGTTAGACTGCAGTACATTATGCTTGTTCTGTTGTGCTATAAAAATAAAAAGTACAGTGTTCATTGTACATTGTACAAGTTTTACTCAATCTCACTTGAACTGAGTTTGTTTCAGGTTGAACGTTGAACACAAAAATGGACTGTGGACAAAACAGTGTAAAGATTCAAGAAAATAGTTAGTAAATGGCGAATACAAGAGCAAGAAACAAACTAAGGACTGCAGCACAACCAGAAGAGGAGATGAACCTTTTTGTATTAAACATGTATGTCTAATAGAATTCTAGTACCTTTTTATGTATGTACGTACAGTGTAATATAATACATGTATATAGTATAGTATACACAGTCTGTTGGTTGCTGTGCACATAAAACTGTACAGTGTACAAAGTACAAGTACGTAAATAGGATGGCATGGGTAGTGGAAGGTGGAAGGCTACTTAAAATAAACGGGTTTCGCACGGCAAACTATTTCTTACTTTTTTCTTCCTCCCGGTCGCTTTCCGCTTGAGCAACAAGACAAGAGGGTAGACAGGAAAATGTCTCCTTATTTTTCTCTCCTTGATTTCTTCCTCCGATCCTTACTTAAGAGTTAAGAGGTTCCACCACTATCTACATTCTACATTGTACATTGTACATGGACGTACTTCTTATACCTTTCTGCTGTCTGTACATTCAGCACTGACTATTTACTGAGCTGTGTTGTATTTGTATTTTGTTGTGTTACTTTGCTTTACGTTTGTTGGTTCTGTGTTCTGGGTGTCTCTAAAGTTACACTGGATTCCATGTAAAAATTGTCTCTTCATCAACATTTTACACTTTTGTTGAGTGTATTTCTCTTTCTTTCTCTTCTCTCAAGTTTTTACATGTTTTTCTCTTAGTTGAGTTTAACACTTACCACTTACTACGTATTCACTTTCTAGAACTGTTCTTTAGAATTTAGAATACATTTGGATTTTGGATGTGGATGTGGATGTGAAAGTAGATGCGGAGTTCAAGTGCAATGTGCAAGTTACAATGTTTCATCTTGTATTCAACTCTTTAGAGATTTTCCTGCCTTCTTCTTCTAACTTCTAATTTCAGACTTGAGACTTGAGACTGAGTTGGAGCTGGAACTGGCGCTGGCGCTGGATTTTTATATACTTATATTGTGCATTGGCCATGGCATAATGTATACTGTATACTGTTGACTCTGTTTTTTCTACTTCTACTTCTACTTTCCATCAGACTACTCACATAATGTAAGTATTTTGTGCAAAACAATTGTACGAGTACAAACAAAGTACAGACAGAACAAAAGGAAACAACGTGTCAAGTCAGTCAGAGTATTTATTCGCTTTTTTCTTCCTCTTTTTTTATCCGTTGTAACTCTATCCAAACTCTTTGTATGCTGTATGCATGTGTATAGTGTATTTAAGTAAGTAGATGTGGTACAGATATAGCAAAGAAAAGCTGATAAATTTTTAAATCTTCCATCTTCTATGTTCTATGTTCTACATCTATCTTACAAAATGTTTCCCAGCCGTTTAAAGTTGCTTTGTTTAGACTTTAGAATTTGGAGTTTGGAGTTTAGAGAGTTTAGAACTGTGCCGTGGAGTTGATTTGACTTCCAACTTGAAATAAATACTAAAAAAACACAAATCCTCCTCCTAGAGAAAATGAACAAGAAGACGAAGAATACGAAGAATACGGAGAAACTGTAGAACCAAAACGTTGGTAAAAAGTATAAAATATGTGATATCCATTACAAAGTAAATATTTAAGCAAAAAAGTAAAGTCTTCTTTCGTTGACTTTTGAATTTTGCCTGGATATTGCCACAAGTTTTAACCTGTGAAATCATTGTATATTTTACTTTTTGGAATGACAATAATGTCATTGACAATGACAATGTACAAATAGAGTTTGTTTTTTCCTCAATATTTACGCCTTGAATGCATTACTTGCACATTGCACATTGAACATTTGACATTGCACTCGTTTGTTTTTTTTGAATATTAATGTTTTAGCATGTGTTCAACAATGACCATCATCATCAGCATCTTGTGCATCAGCATTAATATGTATGAGAAGGAGAATCAAGGGAAAGACGGTAAAGCTTTTGCGGCGTATCAACTCAACTATGAAATACACACAGGCATTTTATTTAGTTCTAGTTTCGGCTGGCTGGTGAAAAAAAAATCAAATTTATAGGACAGTGTTTTAAGGAGAATTGACGACAGGAAGGAATTTTCAAGGGGATGAACATTGAACATTGTATGTATTTTTGTACAGTAAAGTGTAGGATGAAGAGGAGCTGGAAACCCCGTTGTACATGTGAAATGTGAATATATTTAAAGAACTCGGTATAGGATTTGGTTCCACATTTCTCGTTTCTCGGGCTTATTACAATGTAGAATGTAGATGTACATATGAAAGTTGGAGTGATATTGATATGATGACTGGAAGCCAGATGTAGAAAAGTTGAGTTGTGGGTTGTTGAGAAAAATGCTGGAATCCTGTACACTGTACAAGTACAAGTCTCTTCTTCTTTCTCTCTCTCTCTTTCTCTCTTGTTCGTTCTCGGTTCTCGGTAGTACAGAGTACATATTTCAACATGTTTTTTATGCTTTACGGATTACTGATGCCTACTCGCTTAGTTGCAATACATAATGAGTTACATTGAATGAATTTGTTAATGTGTAAATTAAAGCCATGCAAATGCGGCTCTTTGGCTGCGGCTGCTCCTCACTCCACATTAAAGCGTAAACCAGTTCATATGTGTAATGTGTTCATCTAGTGTCTCTTGCTTTGTGCGTAACATTTGAATTTTGGATACATCTACAAAAACTTTGGATTCCTTTCCTCTCCTTTCATTATACAAAACATCAATAGGTATTTACTATTTGCTATTTACATGTGAGATAGATTATTATAAAACTTGTATTCATATATTCATATATTACGGAGGGAAAGTCATAGTCAAGAGTCAAGGTAGACGCTTAATTCACGTACATAATAAAATACTTGCATGTAAATTTCTTGTAATCATTAGTGTAACTCTGTGTCTACGGATGACAAGGATGAGTTTCATGTGTAATGTGTAGAGTGTAGACAGTAGAGTAGGTACAAATGTCTATGTGTAGGAGTAACGCTATTCTAGATTCTAGATCCGAGATTCTAGATTCTACAAGAAGCTTTCAAACTTCTCCTTTCCTTCAACTGCTGTTGGTTGTTGACTGGGTAAATACAGATTTTCTTTCGGTGTACTATTGTATATTATGTGCGTATACTTTAGTACTTTAGTACTTTAGTACTTTTGTACTTGTGGATTGGGGATGTGTCAGTCAGTGAGCCTTTCTGTCTTGTCTTGTCTCGTCTTTATCCTTTATCCTTTGTCGTTTGTTATGAATATCATCTCATATCATATCTATCTCTATTGGTTGTGATTTATCCTGTGACATGAACAAAAGTCTGCTGTCTCTACATATTCAATGCGTAATGCTCAACTCTCAACTCTCAGTGTTCAATGTTGATGTCCTGTGTTATTATGAAAGAAGATATTATTGTAAGATTGGAAATGCTTCAAATATCCGCATCTTTTGAGTTTTGAGGGCTTCGCGGTTGGCCAAGTAAAGGAAATTAGTCGGAATAGCACCCTGCTGATCACAGCCCAGGCCAGACCAAGCCAAGCCAGGCTAGATCACATCTTTGAAAATCCAAAACCACATCCAATTCCAACTCTAACTCCAACTCTACAGTCTACAGTCTAAAGTCTTCAAGTAAATATAATAATATAATATACTCGTCCTATTCCATGTAAAGATATACTACATAATTTGTAGTAAACTAAGCTAAATACCAATCCAGGTCCAAGTACCAGAGACCAGACTTCAAGTCCTCCCTTTTTCCATCCTCTGGACTTGAAACGTACTTACTTCAAACTTGAAGCACAATATACAATATTGCAGCACAGCATCTTTATTTCCATCTGTACAGAATACAGAAATATTACATGTATGTATGATCACACATGTAAAATGTAAATATTCCAAATACTAGACAAAATACATAAATACATGGAGCTCTAAAAATCCTTAAAATTCCTGACAAACAGTCTATTAGAGTCTGGCATAACAGTCAACATTCAAAATTCAACCTTAGCCAGAGAAAAACAGAGAGGAAAGAGAGAGACACTCAACATTTTACACGGTACACAGTGGAAGGGCTTCTCTCTTCATCTCTTTAACTTTAAGGAGGTAATGTGAGTAAGTTAGTAAGTAAGTAAGTAAGTAGTAAGTAGGAGAGAGTCAATAAGCTTGTTTATGCAGGGAGGAAAAGTAAGAGTGAGAGACTGAGAGGAGAGAGGAGAGTTGCAGATGTAGATGACGATAGGGATCATCCATTCACTGCATCAACCTCATGTAAGTAAGTGTGTAAGTATGTATGATGTACGAATACAGTATACAGTATACAGTAAATAGTAAATAGTAAAGTAACTTGAAATTATACTTGGTAGTCAACAAGAGAGATAGAGAGAGAGAAAGAGAGTGAAGGGAAAAGTTTAAGTTTAAGTTGAATTTGAAGTTGAAGTTGATGTTCAAGTTGAGACTGCCACGTCATGTCACAAAATGAAAAGTGACGGTGATATAACTACAAGTACAAGTACAACAACCCATGTGACGCATTGTGCCTGATCTTGCGGACAGATACACTTACGTAGGGACTTTTCTTCTTCTCCTTGTTCATGTTGATGTTGTCTCTGGAAAAATCTTGTGTGAGAACTCTATTACAGCTCAAACCTCATTGTACACGGGATTTTTATATGCATGTGTACATTGTACAATGTACATGTAAAGAGTATAGGTGTATTCGTGTAAGTGTATCTATAAAACTTGAGCATTTATATGTAATATGTACTACACAGCTTTTTTTGAAAATAAACAAAGTATTGAAATACAATTCTATAGCATTAAAAGTTAAAAGCATTATGAACTTGACATCTTTTTCATATGAAGATTACTGTGTGTGTGTATGTGTATATGTAGATGGAAAGTAGATAGTAGATAGTAGATAGATGAGGATATGTGTAATAAATGTATCTATGTAGTAAATTCAAGTTCAGTAAAGTACTTGAATGCAGTCAGATGTGGTAGATATCTGTATACAAAATTTGAGATTCAGGGAGATTAGCCCTGCAGATCCATTGTGGATATTTTTGTACATTGTACATGGAGAAAGATGTTGTCTTTTCTTTTTGCTTTGGATTTTGTTTTGTATTTTGGTTTTGGTCTTTGGATGTTATGGTTATTGTTGAGTGTTGAACAAGAGTATTTTCACATTTCACGTACGTCCAAATCGTTTCAATTTTCAATAGTTTACAAGTTACAAGTTGTCCGGCCAATTACGCCAAGTGTTCCGAAAATTTATATTTTTACAAGCCTTATTTCATTCATGTTCCACATGTAACATGTAGAAATCAGAATCAGGATTGCAGTTGTGCTGCAGACTGTACTCAATTTTTCTTCAAGTGTCAAACGTACATATGCTGATACATACTAAATAGTGTATGTACTCGTTGTTAAATTTATATTATAGAGATGCACTTACATGCTTTTATTTGACTTTTCCTTCTCATTCTAGTTTTTAAGTTATCTGAAAACATGAAACTTTGGAGGGAAACTAATAACTGATACATGGGCAGAAAGACAGACAGAAGAGGCAATAAGTCAGCATGTCAGCGGTAGTCAGCACAAGTCACATATTCACAGTGTACAGTGTACAGTTTTCAGATTTTTCTTCTATGAGTCCGTAAACAGCTGCAAAAATCTGAAACCTTTCAACTTTTGACTGGTTATTTCACTCTTTCTCAGTTTCCAGCTAAGGCTAATGATGGATAGATTTTACATAGATTGTACATTGTACATTGTACACCAAAAAGAAGGATAGAATTCTTGAAACTATATAACTATGTATCTGTATTCAACTTGGAAGAGGTTTCAGAATTTCTCATGTTCGGCTCTCATCGTGTTTAGTTTTTCTTCCACTCATGATCCACAGATTACACTCTACACTCTACACTCTACACTCTGGATTTTCCTCGCCCTTGATGGACAGCTTCTTGTCAAAATTAGTTACTGAGTTTCAGGGAAATTAATTTTGGTGCTAATCACCGAATAATTATCCGTCTTCGACTATCGTCAAAAACTACGGGCTTGTAAATTGTAAATGTAAAGTCTGTCTATATTCTGTCATACATCTATGAGGAACAAAAAACGCATGTCGTCACTTTCAACTCTCTTTGTTCTCTATATTAATTTTCATTCAAATATCAGTACTTTGTTTTGAAGGAAAGTTGGAGGAAACATTACTTTTTAAAATTGGATACAAAGTTCAACTCTATGTACATGTAGACTGTACACTGTAGAATGTAGAATGTTGAGGATACCAATATGAAACATGTTTACTTGTACATGACACTCTTTTCCAATAATACATCTGTACAACTTTCTAAATTGTGTACTGTATATTATAGTGTAGAAAGTAGAAAATGTAGACCCTTGACTGGTGATTAAGTCATGTTTCCAAGTCTATTGAGCCCTCGAGTCCTCAAACAATAAAACATAAAACATACCAGAGACGAGAGAGGAGAGACCCTAAAAGAAAACATGATGTTGCATCTTGGTTCAAATCTATATGTGAAGAATATAAATACAGCTACAAATCTTTTGAACAATCTAAGAATCTTTGGTTTTGACTCAATCTGAAACTCAGTTAGTTGTTCAAAGGCGAGACGTAGAGAGTTCCGTCTCACTCCCTTCCTACCTTTGTCCTACCTACATGTGTAGAAATAAGCAGTCCTTTCTTCCTTGTGTTTAGTGCTTACAGCTTGCACTCATGTTTTATGTATCACATAATATTATACATATTACACATTACATAAAAATCAAAGTATCTTCTACTCAAAACATTACAGAAAATGTATATATATCTGGTATTTTGTATTCTGTACATGATGTAATATTATGAAAGAATATTTTATTTTTTTGTACATGTTTAGTATACCCGTAGACCTTAGATCATAGATTTTAGATCCTAGATGAATTACTTACTTTCCCATAAATTCATAAATTCTTTCACAAATCTACTCCACTCTTCCATGCTTGAATTCTTCACCATTAAATTTTATAGGTGTAGAACGTACCAACACACGCGTCCTCCTTCCAAAACTGAAACTAGTGGAATTTGTACAAAATACAAAATACAAAGTACAGCGTGCACGAGGGGAATTTAACACAGCATGATCCATACTTGTAGGTTGTAATACACCTTTTTAAAACCGGAATCGGTTCACTCGTTCATTTCTTACGTAGAAAATTACAAGTAAAATACAAAGAGTTTTTTGAATACATCTTTCTCATTCCTTTTGGTGGTTTTGGCTTTGGTTTTCACTCTGATTCCGACGCTGTAGGCGTTTGTACTTAAATATAAAGCATATTATAATATATTATGCAAAGTTAAGAAGATGTCGAATCCTAAAATTTTTCTAGAAACTTTGTCTTCTACATTCTACATATTACACTTCTTTGTTCATTTATTTCCTCCCCTTTCTCTTTTGCTGTATTAGCTTGTCTTCCTCTTTATTTTGTACCAGGCCGTCTTTGTCGCTTTCATTGTAGGTAGATTTTTTTTCTTTTACTGCATTTACGTTTTAAAACTTGACTAACGATAAGCCGTGATGTTACTGCTCATTCCAAGTCATATATTTTCATCCCACATTTAAATTTACATTCTCAATTACCTTGTTCACTTTTCTTGGTGTTTGGAGTTTGGTGCTTTCCATCTTTCTTTTTTTCTAGTGCAGATGCTAATGCTGATGTGCACATGAAGACAAAAATGAGGATGAGGATGACACTAAATAACCCGTGCGAATGCTCTCAATCCTCTCTCAATAGCATAATATACAAGTATTTGGGACGAAAACCTACAAATATTCATAAAAGGCGTCATTGAAACAAAACTTTTTTTTCCTTGTAAATTTTCACATTTCTCCATTAAACTCCAGTTTGGCCACTCTTAAACCCTTTCAGATTTTTGTCAAATGTGAGGGTGTAAATGGATGAGACTTGTTTGGAAAATATGTAAAGTGGCTGTATGTGAATGTGTAAATACGACGTAGAGTAAAGAATGTTAGGAATCGGTGTTGTGCTTTATTTGTTATTTGTAATTTGTAGTGCCGTTATTTCATGGGGTTAAATAGTAAAAGTTGTCACTTTGAAAAGTAAGTGCATTTACATATTACACATGTTTTAGTGTATTTAGTGTAGTGGAAAGAAAGAAAGAAAGAAAACAAGCACATGTAATAGTAGAATGGGTTTTTGTCGTTTTCGTTTTCTTCTCCGTCCTGCTTTTGCTTTTGGTATTGGTTTTATTTTTCAAATTCTTGAAGCTGGTTGGCTCATGATAAATGATGAAAATATTAGCTGAATGTGTTGACTGCTATTTTCTTGTATTTGTATTTATACTTTTGTATCTTTTACTATGTAGAAAAACATTAGACGGTAGACAGAAAGACAGACAGACAAGGAGTCTACTATTTGAAAGAAAGTCCCTTTTATATATTGGCAGTCACTTTTAGCAAGGAAGAGTCCACAGCACTTTTTGATTTATTCTGTCATCCTGTGTTGAAAAATAATGTAGGCAGAGTGAGAAAAGAGAGTGGAAAGTGAAGATGAACACTAACATTGCACATGGATGAAATGGACTGGGACTGGGACTGGGAATGGGAATGGAATCAGAATGGATCTAGATGAAAAGTACACAAAAGGGGAGAGTATAGAAGGATGAGAATGAAAAAACTTTCCCTTCATCTTTTTAAGCAGGATGAATACGGAAAGAGAAAAAGAAAGAAAGAAAGAAAGAAACCAAGGAAGCACGAAAAAGGAAGGAAAATCGTTGAGCAGCTCAGTATTCAGTATGCATGAGAAATGAGAACTTATATATCTAATATCTACAAACTTACACATATAAGTTCCACATCTACATTCTACATACTACATACATCACATTATACATTACAAAAGTATGAAAAAAGTTGATGTATTTCACATTTCACATTTCATGTTCTGTACAACTCCGACATACGCCATCTCATCTCTTCTCTCTCTCTTGATGTTTCATCGACGTAGATATGGATATGGATATTCCTATTGAAAATCTATGTAGAAAAATAAAATGTAAATATTTCACGCATTAAAAATGGGCCCAGTTGTCGTACATCGTACATCTTATAACGTATAAAGTTTAAATATAATGTGCAATAGAAGTGTGAGACGTTGTCCATAAGGATATGTGTGAATATGCAGTATAAGTTTTCAACATTCAAGAAACACATTCAAGAGTTTCAAGAAATGTTCTTTATTGTTGCATGAAAAATGTTAGTAAGTGGTAGTAGATCTCCAAATGTACAATTCCTACACACACCAAACTCCAAACTCCAAACTCCAAACTCGAGTTTTTCCAAGAGACATAAAGTGGAAGAAGAGGATGGAGGAAAGTATAAAAAATCGTACAAGTTGTGCACAAAGTCGAGAGTAGAGAGTACATAGAAACTTACGCAAGAGTACATTTGAAAATCTCTCGTGTCAATACATATAGATGTATAAATGGATCCCAGATCGCGGAAATTTTGATTTATTTCTAAAGTATTGTTGGTCATCCTTCTTCTTGACTTGTAATCCTTAGACCATGTACTCTCAACTCTCAACTCTCAGCTCTCAGCTCTAAACTCTAAACTCTCGTTTCTAGATATTCTAGCGATTTGAGATTCTCGACTATGCTACTCCACGAACTGCCGACTGTCTCTCTCTAATGTCTACTTCTTCCTGTTTTTTTTTTGCACTGTCAAATCCATATGTGCGTACTGGTGGTGTCTAATGTCTAATGTGTAATGTGTAGTGCTGTATCTGCATACACAGGGCACATGGCTGTTTTATAGGAACTTTCTCCATGAAATTGAATATTGAAAATGTCCGTGTAGTAGATCAAGTCTTCTATTTTTTCCTAGCTTTCTCCTTGTAGTCCTTTCAGTTCAGTTAGATCTATCTAAAATATAAAATGCGTATGCTTGTACACTTAGTATAGAATATAAAAATCCCATTTTCTATTTTCTATCTGTGCCTACTTTTTTTGTTCTTTTGTTCACTCCCAGCTCCGTTTGCTGACGGTGCAGATTTAGCAATTTTATCCTAATTCTTCAGAGAAATTCACCTTGTAAATTTTTCTTCCATTAACAATACATTAGACACTGTACATTGTACATTGTACATATGGTCTCTGTGCAACATTAGAAGTATCCTCAAAGAAGAAGAAATCCTAGAAAAGTATTAGATTTATCCTAATCCATAGAATTCTTGGAACTGAAATCCCAGATCAAGATCAAGATGAAGATTAGGATTTTTATTCTGTAAAATTTTTGCTGATTCCTAATTTTATCAAAGTTTTTTTTTTTGAAAATCGACGTTTGAAAAAGAGTAGTTAAAACCTTCCCGAAAATGTCAATGGTTTTTCCAAGTGTAAAACTGAGGGAAATCCTGGTGCTGATTTGACTTTGGACTTTTTATATTTGATATTTCCAATGTCCATTCGGCGCATCTTTCTGTACTTAGAACTTGTTAGACGAATTGTCATTGTTCATTCGCATTTATCATTTGTGCAAGTTTTTTAAAAGGCTTTCCTCTTTTAAGTAAGCGCATGAAATATGAAATACATGAGCTCTTGTCGGCTGTCCTTTCCCTTTTCTCGTCGTCAGCACGAGTATCAGCATCAACATCAACGTCGACACCGTTCTGAGTCTTTAGTTCACGCCTCATGTCTTTGAAGTTCTTTTCCATTAGACATGTATGCATTACAATCTACACGTATTATGCATTATGTATTAAGTATTTGTTACGTATCGTGTAGTACCTACATATGCATAAAAACTTTGTCCAAATATACATTGTACAACAAAATACAAAGAGGAACGGAGAAAATGGAGCCCACAGGGAAATTTGTGTAAGTAAGTCAAGTCAAGTTAAAAGTCCTCGTTATTCTACATTTAGGGCGCAAAGAAGAATAAATTATAAAGAAAAACAGAATTACAGACAACTACAAACTACAAATACAAAATACAAAATACAACTACAACTAAACAATTCAAAGTCAAAGTCTTCTTCTTGGTCTCTCTACTGGAGAAGAATGGGAGAAACCCGAAAAGAGAAAACAGAAGCGTTCATCAAAAAGGGATGCCGACTGTTTAAATTAGATGTTGACTCGAGTTAAATTATGTTGACGTTCTAGCACACGCGAGCGGAGCATTTAAGGCTAGGTCAACTTTGTCTTGATGTCTGATGTCTCAAGTCGGATGTCTGATGGGTGATGCCTATTGAAAGTTGGAGGCTGAAAGTGGAGAGTGGAAAGTTGGAAGTGAGATGTAAGATGACTTGTGAGATGAGATGAGTCCTGTCTTCAAAAAGTTAAGTTGCAATAGAAGCTCAAAAACAAAAGTTGTAGTTTAACGCATCGGTATTCGGAGGAGAGAGAAGAAAGTGAAAGAGTAAATGCCCAAGGCCTTTACCTTATTGTATTGTTGTAGGTTGTAGAGTGTAGAAGCACTAGGATGAGTTTAGATGCTTACATTTTCTTCCTCTTCTTCTTCGTCTGTGTTGTTATTCTTGTTGTTCACCGTGTAAAAGGAAAGACAAGGGCAGTAATGACGGCATTTCATACGAGTCACAGTATATTTTGTATTGTCTATACAGCCCACAATCTCCAGTCTACACAATCTTTGTTTTCTTTTGCGAGTACACGAGACACGAGCTAAATATGTATGTTGTGTTTTGAGTTTTTGAGTTTTGTGTTTTGTATATCTTGGTCATTATTATATGGATGGATGGATGAATGTGCATACACCATACCCGTTTGTCTGTTGATTATGATGATAGAGTTGTTTTAGGAAGAGTCACTACCTACTTATGCATGCATGTGTGTATGTGTATGTGTATGTGTGTAACTATGTACAGAAAGGAAAAGGGAAGAGCAAAGTCCGTCTGTCATATCCGGCGTGTGCCTTAGAAAATAAACAATTTTCCATTAAATTCAACGCACATGCAAAAATAACAGCTACCAGCTCTTCAAAAGCTTTCCTGGCTTCCATCACTTGTGTCTTGAGTCTTGAGTCTTGTGTCTCTGCATCCACAATTTCTGGACGTGAAATAACATGCATAACATACACAAAGACGCTCTATATAAATATACTTATCTATTATCCGTACAAGGCCTTTTCCTTGACTCTTCTTCTTTTGCTTTTTCTCTAGCAGCTCTTTGCCTTAACTCTTTAAGTACTCTCATAACATCTGCATCTGCACTGTAGAAAATCCAGAAGAAAGTATAAGCTTCCAATTTCTAATCCGTTCAGATCTGAGGCAGGAAATGGCTGACCTGGACCAGAAAACCCGCATTCGAAGAGAAAAAGAAAGAGCCGCTCCAATTTTCAATGATTTAGTCTTAGTAATGTATTTTTCTGTATATAGCTATCTATCAAATGTTAAAAAGAATGGAAACTCCATTCCATTACACTTACCCCAATTTAAAGTTTAACGGTATAAAATTTCTATTTTCTACACAAAGGTGTATCTATCTTGTCACATATTTACTGGACAAAACAAAAACTATAGTTTTTGTTTTAAATATAAAATATAAATTATAAAGTAATTTTTTTTAAAAGCACTGTTGAGTTTGAACTCATCTACAAATCTACTGTACAGTTAGAGGAACGGAAAGGAACGTTTTCATTACTTTTTGTACTCGTGTTGTTATATAAATATACATGAAGGCGGAAGACGGAGAAACAGAAGCAGAAGCACATCCTTTTTTATGTGGAAGAATAAGTTCCAGACATCTCCGGACTTCATCAGATGTCAGATGCTACTCGAGATGTAGAGTATTAAATAGTCAAAGGAGAATTTAATGCACACTTCCAAGTTCCAACTTTCAGGTTCCATTTCACTGGTCACCGGCCATTCTTTAAACTCGAGTTTCGAGTCTTGGCTAGAAACTCGAGACTACTACTTGCAGTCTCGCAGGTTCACTTTTCTTATGTCGTACTTTTTTAGGAGTGCATAGGACATCGGACAAACATTACAAAGATCAGACATTAGCTTTCTCGTCATTCCCCTTCCTCGTTCCTTGTCTTTGGATTTAGGAAGGATTTGAGCTTTGGCAGCCAGTGCAGTTGCTTCCTTGCAACTTTCTCCAACAAAGGACATACATACATATTTGTCACGAGTTAGAAGTTAGAAGATTGATGTAAACGTACATTCACACACACAACGGTGCGTATTTAATACGTACTCTGTGCTCTGTGCTCTATGTATGTAGAATGTAGAGTGTAGTGTGTAGCCATTACAACCCTTGATTTCTATTTTATAGGGAAGTGAAAGGGCAGTAAAAACTATCCATGACGTTGATAAAGACAATGTCAATGCCAATTGCAATCCGATGCCAATCCCAAACCCAAGTTCACGGCTATGGATTTGAGCTTCGAGTGAGTTTTCTCTCAAAATGCTTGACCAAGAGAACTTTTGTAAATATTTCTATTTTCTATACAACATTCAGTTGTGCATCGTATATCGTATGAGACAACGCGTAACGACAGTAGAACAGAGAAATGAGCACGGAGACAAGGAGACAACTCTAAGCTGTCAATGTCAATGAGGGGTTGCACGGAGAAGAAAAGTTCGGCTTGTCTATTCTCTATTTTTTGTCGAGGGTATTTGTCTCTGTGTATTTATTTTCCCATTTCACACATTTTCATCCAGTTAGTCCACTCTTACAACCAAATGTTCCTATGTTCAACCAAATATGTATCTGTATCTGTTTTTATGCACTGTTCGTATAAATGTGTGGATTTGTCGCACTTTTTCCTCTTCCATTGAGTCTAGTGTCCAGTGTCTAGTTTGCTGGTATTATTATATCAGAAACCTCCCTTTTGAACCAATTCATTCATGCAATGCCAATGCCAATGTCAATGCCAATAGAAACTGCAGAAACAGCAACAGCAGCAGCGACCCGCTTGTCCATCTTTATTACATGTCCTGACAAACATTTTAATGGACATCAGAGTGCCCTTGCACTTAACACGATGCAGGACATTCGATATTTGATACCATACGTACTGTCGATTATAAAAGTGAGTGGACGCAAAATATTACATTATGAAACACATAGATATTAGATGTACAGATGAAAAAAAGTAAAAAATCAATTTTCCTTCCCCTGTCCTCCACTCAAAACAAGTCATGGAGTACTTCATTTTTCAAATATGAAGAAGATGGGACAAGGAACAACTAATACAAACGTTCATAAAAAGTATTCTAAGCTCAATTTAAAACGTTGATTGCAATTAAACTAAAACGTACAATAAAACTCGGCAAACATTCCATTCATTTTTTTCCCTTTAGATACTTTGATATACTTTTCCCTACGAAATTATGTTTTACATTTTATTTGTATATACTGTACGAGCAAAAGGTTATCTTAGAATTTAAAGAAACTTTAAAATATCTACGGAAAATCAATGCACTTGATTTGATTTGATTTGAAGCTTTATTGTCATTCTTTTCACCAAAAGTATGGTGGTTTTCAGAAGAAGACACAACTTGATACGCACATGAATATTACATTTTAAATTTTTTGTGCAATGGTAACTAAAAAAGACCACGTGTTTCATTCATGGATACATGTTATTCCTTTTGGCACCTTATTGTCAGAAGCTTTTAACAAGATGGGAGCATCAACTCAACTTTTGTGCTTTGATCTTTACTTGAAGTTTGTAATAATTGCACTTTTAAAACTGAATGAAAATGACCAATTAGATTCCCAGAAACTGACAACTCCATTCACGCATATAAATGCACTAAAAGGTGGTTCATTCAACGTAAAAACGGAGAAATTGGACATTAAAGACGTTTTGAGTATTCAGTATCTTTAGCAAAAATGTGCAAGCTTTTTGTAGACAGGTTTGGCCTGCATTTAGCATCTATCTTAATATCTAATATCTAATATTGCTCTTTGTATTTCAAATAAATCCGTCATGAAAAGTGAAACGTTTTTAATGTTGTAATGTAAAATGTAGACAAAGTGAGAACATTTGAAGGCGTGGAAGACTTGATTAACAATACACTGAGAAAAGGCTATTTGATGGTTGATGTTTGATGTATAATGCACACACAAGCTCACACAAACAGAAACAGAAAGAGACATATCATGTGCACACCAAATCTTACTTACACCGCCAGTGCATAATGACTTATTTAAATTTTTCCTGGACGGCGAACACGTTCAACGTACAACGTACAAACTTGTTGATTGTTGACTATGGCGCAGTATGCAATAGGTATATGACTAACACTCAAGTTTCCAAGTCGTCAACAGTCAACAGTCTCTCACCTACAAAGAAGAAAAAAAAGAAAGAAAAAAAGAAAGAGTGAGCGGGTCTCAAGAAAAGGGACTATTTAGATTTAAAAGACGTGTCACGCCAACGTGAACTGCATTTCAATTTCCATGTTAATTCCCTATCTACATCAGTTTAACCTCTTACCATATTCACAAGTCTGTGTTATAAATTATAAAATGCACATGATAAAATTCTTTGGAGAGTTTGTGTAACCTCATGTATTATGCCTACGACTGCATTTTTATGTATGTACAATGTACATTATACATGGTGTCAGGCCTAAAACCTCATGTATTATGCATAACGTCCGTGATTTGCAGTGTTGTCGAGGTGGTCTCATAAAAAATCAAAAGCTTTGTGCAATTTTCCATATCATCAATTTCAGTTTCATTCATTTCACAGTGAGGAAAGCAATTACACGTTTAATGTTGAAAGTGTAAAATATAAAATACTGTAATCTAGTGATCAGCATCATTTTCTTTTTCCTCTTTCTCCACTCGTCACATTTCAATAAATAAATTTCAATTTCAAGTACACCATTGTGATTTGTGATATTCACCTCTAATGTATGTCCAATGTCCATCTTGATTTTTGTTTCTTGATTCTTGATGTGACCTCTCGATCCGTTTCCTATTCCATTATTGATACATGTACACCGTACAATGTACAATATACATTGTATGGTCTAAAGTAGATGTGCATAATACAAGTATAAATTCCGTGTAATAATTTTACTGTTTAAATTAAAAGCCCAGATTAAAGATTCTACATAAAGATTATACTCTGAGATTTATGAATAGCTCCACGTTGGACGTTCCACGTTCCACGTAGTGTACGTTGTACATTTGGAAGAGATTGCACTCTAGATTCTGAACTCGGAATTCTGTTGTGAAAAGTCAATAAATGAACATGGATTTGGCGTGACAGTCAAATCCATTCCATTGCACTGTGAACCGTGCAGCGTGCTGTATTATGGGAAATGTAAAATGTAAATATTCCTACTCATAAGTAAAAGCTCTAGAATCTACCATCTAGAATCTAGGATCTAGGAAATCTACATGGCAGGAACCGAATCAAGTTTAGATAAATGAAAAGAAAATGAAATAAAATGGAGAGAAATGCACATGATAAAATGATAACGTGGTGGAGTTACTTGGTGCAAATGACCTCAGATTCAAAGCTCTAAATTCTAGATTCTCCAATTCGTTGCATGCTGAATTCTAAATGCCACATTTCAAAGTATGTATAGACTCTAGACTCTAGTAATTTTGAATTAAGGAATAAATTTATTAATTCAGTTCCACTGAACTGAATTTTCAAGAAATTCTCCTCGTTCATAGATTTACAAAGAACAAGTATGTATAATGCACGACGCAGAGTATTTGTATTTGCGCTATGCGTAGTTTCTTGTAAATTTCTTAGTTTTAGTCTTAGTATATTTCAAGATTGCATGAAAAAGTCAAGTCAATTCAAGCCAAGCCAGGCCAGGCCAGGCCACGTCATGGCATAGGAAACTTAAGGGAAGGCGATCTGATAATATCTGTAATGTAAATGGTAAATGGCTAATTGCATGTTTGAGATGGTGGAAGGAACTCAACTGTGTAATGCTTTCTGATAGCTAATCTAATAATATTAGAATTCTAGAATCCTAGACTGCGCGAGAAAACGTGGACCCTCAACTTCATTTACGGATCACACTGCATTTATTTTATTCGTATTGAACACAGATACACTATATAGCATAGAAAGTCTACAAATGCTTACTTACTTACTTGTGTTACTATTAGATCCGTGTAAGTGTCTCATTACACAAGATCCACTCGAATCCAGAACAAGAATAAGAACAAGAACAAGATTTCCTCAAGAGCCCTCCAAAAACTATACACCACACAAGACACAAGAAATCGTATTGCATCTTAAGATACGATAAGATTAGATACAAAGAGAGAGAAAGAGAGAAATGCACCATTGCAGTTGGCATTTGAGATTCAAAAGAGCATACAGTTCAAGCATGTTACATTGCACAGTATCAAGATGGAAGATGGAAGATGCAAGTGACACTGACTGCTACAACGTACAACGTACAAGCTACAAGCTACACACCGAGGAGACACGAGAAACAGAGAAATGCATGATAGAAAACTGCATCGTAAACATTGTCTAGAATCTAGAATCTACCATCTCGAGTCTCAAGTACAGAATCTAAAGACAGTTGACAATGAAGTGTCTAAGTGGAAGAATAAAAAGAAGAAAAGACAGTCACAAAATACGACACAATACAATACACAATAGAAGAATTAGGAACTGGCTGGTTTATGTCTAACTCCAGGCGTCTTTGTATCCTCCATCCTCTATAATATCAACGATATAGTGTCCAATGTACAATGTACAGTGTGCACATTGAGTATTGAGCATTGAGCATTGAGAAAAGCCGAATGATATCTACACCCCACACAAAACAAATGAGATTAAGTGAATATGTTCAGGGGTCTTCATTACAAAGCTTTTATTTAAAGAATGGCCATTACATTTGCCATCTTGGATCATCCTTAAACTCCTAATCAGGGGAAATGGGAACATTTAAAGAGATTTCAAGACAAATGATGATTGAAACTGTGGGTAGCATGTAGATTATAGTTAGATTGCTTAAGAAATACTTACATCAGTTTAAAAAAAATCACTAATCTATCCAAGCACATCACCTCAGTTTTAACATTTTAATTGCTGAGTGGTTTAAATTTTGAATGCATGGAATATTTTACACTTTTGCTTAGATTATAGATTAGATAGGCCAGTTTCAGTTTCAGTTTTACGTTTTAACCAAAAAATATTTACGACAGACCATGTATACAGTACACTGTTCAATGTTCACAAGGTAGAGTCTTTAAGATTTTGCTAGCTATTCAAGTAAGATAGGATCATGAAATAACTCAGAGCTAATTAATTAATTCATTCCGTTTGTCTCAGGTACTTTTGGAGTTTCATATCTGCACAGTTTTGAATCTGAATCTGAATCGTCCATGTTAAACAGATATTATTTGACACATACGAGGACAAAAGACTGTAAATTCATTATACTTGTTATTACCTCATTTAAGTACATCATTATTAATTATTACAACATGGAGCAGAGATTATTATACATACATAAAATACAAAGTATCATAAATGTTTATATGACTCATTTTACTACTTGATTGGCAAGCCACACTCATAGTCTTAAAATCTGTACAGTTTACAATACACACGCTTAAATTCTCTGTTTTTGAGGTTGAGAGAAAGTACATTTACTTATCTTTCTCCAAGTTTGTAAAACATATTGTTATATTATGATATAAGATATAACTTGAATTATTATAAAAAGGAACGAAAAAATTTTTACACTGGTCATAACATTTGAATAAGTGCTTTACATAAAGATTGTAATCACACGGTGCTTCTGCATAAGAATAAAATTGAGTGTATTAAATTATTTATTGTTTTATTAGACACTTCTTGTGACTCTGAATCTCGCTCCACAGCTACAGGTGTAGGATGGACGATGGACAATTAATAATATTTGAGTACTAAGATTGTACCTAAAACACAAAACATGAAAAAAATAAAATGTTTTTCAAAACCACAATAGCCTTTGTTTTCCCTTGAAGATAAAACAACCAGTAGTGCCAGTGCTCAATCAATGACGATTGACGATTGTAAACAAGTGTGGTGTGTGGGGTAGTATTTTTTGGATAATGATGCAAATGATACTGCCTAGTATCTACTCTATATTATTTGTTATGATACCACAAGATGAGCTTACTTAAACGTGTATATTTACAAAGTGTAAAAAAGAACTAGAAAAAGAATAGGTACGCGAGCGAATGAAAGGGAACAAAAGAAAACAAGTAGTTTCCTCCGCTTAACATTTTGCATCTTTATTGAAATTGAAAATACTGTGCCTTTTATGACATTGTTCTCAGTTTTCCTAAAATGGTACCTAAACACTGTACATACAGACTACATACAGACTGGAACAATGTAGCATTGTCTAAAATTGTCTACACATTTTTCATCGGATTCATCCACATGTCCGTGGTCCTTGTTGTGTTGTTCGAAGTTCAGTATGCCGAGTGCCCACTTAAAAACTTTTCAAAGGAGCATAGATAAAATAAAGTATAAATGAATACATCTTTAAGATGTGTCTTTATCAAAGACGTTGGGCCGGTGGTCATAATTTGTCTTCTTATGAATAGTCTTGTGTGCCTTTTTATTGTATATTGTATTCCATCGCGTTGGTTTTGATTTCAATGTTTCTTTTTTTCTTTTTCTTTGTCTTTTTGACAGCCAGAAGAATAATAACATCATTACTGAGGATGAAGAAACAAAAGTCGCGCCCACGCTCTTCCCTTTTGAACCAAGAGTAAAAAACTTAGACAGTAGAGCATTATTATTACTTATTACTTATTACTTTTGCTATTTAAATTTGGAGCTATGAACTACGAGCGAAACTATACATGATGCATAACATGGAATTGTGCAGATGCCTCATGTCATAAAATTGCAGTTTGTTACTGATATTAAAATTAATAGTCAGTAATATTTTAAAACAATAAATTGACATGACATATTCATATTCATGTTCATCCTTTTGTCCATTGAAAAGATCCCATACTTTTGCAAACTACAAATACATTCATCGATTTAAAAATAAACCTACTATATAAGCTAATTTAATTGAACGTTGAATCGATTAGTAACTTGTTAGATGCTTATAGGCTGTTTGTTTATCATTATTAAAATTCACGTAGATACATTGATCACAAAATCATATTCCACATTCAAATAAGCAAAGCATGTGTGGGGTTTATCAACTCTAATCTTAGAAGAATACCTTTCCGAGTAAAGATTAAAGACCAATGTATGTGGAATGGACAATAGACACTGTTCTCTGTGTACACGTAATCATGTAAGGATTTTTTATAATAGTGTGGGAGTTTATCTAGAGGTTTATGTGATTGTTATCTAAATACGGTCCACAGTCCACATGTATTACGTGCGTTGCTCATATGACAGATAATCCACCATGAAATGAATAAAAGACTTGAAAACCTTTATGTTTAGGAAAAGATTTAGTCCCAAGTACAAAGTACAAAGTACAAATGTGTATCGTAGATTGTAGCTGGTCGAGCATTTACCATTTACTAAGTGTTTGAATGGAGAAGGTGGACATTGGACATGATATGGTTAACTCTATATCATAAAGTTCATATACATATTACATACATTTTTTTAGGTGTGGGATATTATCTTGCTCCACGCTTATTTATTTATTACTTAAGAATTATTATAGATCCATTATGAGGAATTATTGATAGTAAGAATGTTATTTCAAGCGGATTATTCCCTTTGTACAGGTTTAATTGTGTCCATGCGCACATTCACTAGCTGTAATAAAATGGAATATTATTACTTACAATTGTTATTGTTGGCTCACATCAAATTCGGATAATCTTTTATAGTAAAGCTTAGGTGTATTCATGCTTGTGGAAGTTAAACAGGCAGGCCTACAGTTTACACACATAAGCTAGTGTACGTAAGAACCAAGCAGAGACCATGTGCAATGTCCAATTTACAATTTACAACCATGTTTCATGTACTAATGAATTTATAAACTGTGCTTGGCTCATAAATTCCGATTTCGATTGATCTAAAATCTAAAATATAAATGTACTTGAGGAGTGATGATGCACATGTGTGCATGAATTATGAATTTATTTGACTCTACAATTAAAAACATTTTCATCCCAAAGATTAGAGATTTTGTGAGCTGCATAACATATACTTGAAGACTAAGCGATTGATATCTATATACTATATACAAGATGTATAAGGAGAAAGTTCATAGTATTCTTTTTGTAAGAAGAAATAGGAAGTACTTGACTCATGAAAATTAACACGTAAAAAGGAATAATAACTCTACTATTGTTATCTTCTTTCCATCTAGAACCACAAACACTCTACCTTCACGCCACAAAGTTTGGCCTCATCGAAATAAACTTTTTTTTTCACTACTCATCTCTTTTACTTTTATTATCTTGAATAACTATCTCAAAAATCGGGGGAAACATTTGAGGGCTGAAAGAAGTTGTAAGTTGTACGAAGATAAGCATGTATATTTTAAGTTCGGCCTCTTATACACATGGAATTATATTACATGGAAAATCTCCAGAACTCCAGAACGTGTCGGAATTCCGAGGAAAAGGTCGTACAGATTTTAGATTGAACAATTTGAGATCTGAGGAAAAAGTAATAATTCATCCACCTCATGATGATTTAATAACACGTTACCTCTCATCTTGAAACTTACACGAAGAATTTTCATGTGTGACGATTTTCTATTATATAAAGTTTAAAATGGATGTATCAATTAAATTGATACAGATTTTTGAAAATCTCCTGTACTTGGAGCTTGATCAATTTATTGGAAGTTAATAAAAATAAACACAGGTGAGACAGATGTTTTCCTATATATAGTATTTTGTAGGTGTAGATAAGATAACATGGTGTATCTTTTTACTTTTTAACGGGACTTTTAACTTTGGACTACATTTTATCCCTTGAAATGAAATGCTCGTTTATTTCTATCCATTTTCCATACATGTACAATGTACATAATATTATATCCATGATTGTTGAGATAGTTTACAAATTCCTTGTTGTGCCGTGTTTGGTGTTTGATGTTTGGTGAGAACGAGCATTTTACACATTTATTCAAAATACAAACTACATACAACAAGCAAATGATGCACAAGTTTCTAAAGCTGCACCTTCTTTCTTTGTACGTGAGTACAAATAATGATAATAATGATACATCGATAACCGATAGTAAATACAAACGTTTCAAGTCTTGTGGTGCTTTATTATCTTATCAAATGACCATTCATTTAAATTTGACAGTTTGGATCTGAAGAAGATGAACTGCTCTAAAATGAAATACACACCACCTTAAATGTTTTTTCTTTACATTGAGGGTTACCATTTAAACAGATAGCAACTAGCTAATATAAAGTAAACTCGTGCATGAATAATGAATACAACCACAACTTAAACAAGTTTACATGTACTTTATCCTTCTTTCCTGATTATTGTGTTTAGCATTTAGTACAAAAATCAAGTTGAAGAGTATTCAGAATGTAAAATGAGCGGAATTATTTTGTCAACAATTAGTAACATCTTCGCCTTTACGATTTACCAAGATTTACGAGTTTTTTCGTATGGTTTTTAATTTTTGGACGACATCATGAATCGTGAATCAGGAATCAAGAAAACATAAATAAGATGCTTTGTCGTCGAAACCTTGAAGCATGAGTGTGGAATATGTAAATTTTGTAAACTTTCTCATCAAAATTCAACCAATATCAATACTGGCAATTTTTCAGGTAGGTAAATCAAGTGTGAGCTATTATAAATTAGGAATTCAAGAAATGAGAAGCAAGGAGTTAGTAAAGGGACAATTAATTCTTTTCCTCTACATCATGTGTACTGGAGCTTTAGATGAAGGTATGACATAACATGACACTAGATTTTAGAGTTTAAACACTAAACACTAGTGAGAATATTTGCACCTCGAATCATTCGTGTTTTTTTACTCAATGTTATTGTTTGTAACTCTCTTTGCCTTTGGCTTGGCCCCAGTACATGGAATATAGAATACAGAATATAGGAGACAGAATGAGTGTGACAGAGTCAGAGAATGAGGTACCGAACAGAACAGAACAGAGCAGACGAGAACACACAAAGACTGGAGAAAAGTCAGTATCGTCACTTTAACAGCTTTGAGCTTTGAGTGTCTCCTTCGTTTTGATAATGTGGATATGTATATTGTACACGTACATCTGTGAGAACAGTACATAACAAAAAATAGTACATGCATATTGGCGTTTCGTTAAATGTGGGGGTAGAGAACACCACGGAAAAGGTTTTCTTTTAAGAGGTTTTTCACATAAGCTCCGCTATCTGTCTCTCTCATCACCATTTGGACAACAATACGACTTACAACTCTATGAAATGGTTTTAAACTGGCCCTTTTACTTCAGTGTAATTGGCCATTAAAACGACTAGAGACTAGACGGAGCAATTCTCCATTCTCTCTTTCCATAGTTTCGCATTCTTCTTCTTCTTGTTCTTTTCTGTCTTTGGTCTTTTGGTCTTTGGCTTTGTAAAAATACAATACCGGCAGGATTTTCTATGTCTCTGTCGCTCATGTCTGGTCTTTGGTTACATGCTACATGCTGTATGTGTCAATACTGTAGTGAATATCGGTACGAGTTGTGTGTACATGTGCCCTGCTAAATACACATGTACGTTGTACATTGTACATGTATAGAAGAAGTAAAAAGATCCTCCTTGATGAATTAACTCAACAAGATGTGATGCTTTGGATATCTAGAGCAATTATTCTCCAAATCCAGACCTCAAGATTTATCTTTTATCACAAGTTGGCAAAGTTAAAAGTCACAAGTACTTTGTACTTTATACTTGATATTAATTTGGTCAAATAAAATCCAGTCATCTTGTAAAATCTCGTAGCATATCATCTCAAATTTCAAGTCAAGTCAAGTTGAAAGAGAACATGACAGCAATGTCACTTGCAATCTATTTCAAAGTGTTCGAATTTTTTTTGTGTATCTTTTTTTACCATTGAATGATAGAACATACCATAGAACTCACGCACTGATAATGGCAATCGTGAGATGTCACTTATTATATTACGCGACAAAATGCAAAATGTCAATCATTATTGTATCCATTTTGTAATATCAGTGCTTTGATTGAGTTATTAAGCTGGCTGTATTTTCAAACACAGTAACATAGTTGTGCGTAATTGTAAAAATAAAAAGTGTGTACATTGTATACTTTTGTAGCATTCCAATGGTCTGAATTCTGCATCGTATATCGTATACTTGTTGTGTGTTAGTAAAGAAGCTTTTTTTTACTGTGTACAGTAGATTTTACGCATTAATATATCACATATTACAATACATTTTGACTTATATGTTCTCCGTGACAATAAAAATTGTAATATAACTAGAGATTCTAGATTCTAGGTTCTAGGTTCATCTCCATTTGTGTGTATTTTTTTATTTCATCTTTTTATTTACTTACTACGTACTGAGTTTACGATGACGAGAAAAATGACAATAAGACATGTACTAAAACGTTTAGAAGAAAAGGAACAATCCCAAGTCGAAGCAAAATACACAAAATAGACTTTACATTAGAATTGGAATTGGGCATTTCCATTGCCAGTGCCATTGGGTATATTTTACAAGTAGGTTCAAGGAACAATTTCATAAATGTAATCTATCCAGTTTACAACTTTAGCAGACAAAGTTGTAAAATTTTGAGTGATAAACTTGTTCTTTCAAGAAATATAATATTCTATGTATTTAGCATTTAACATGTACCATTTACCATTTACTGTCACAAATGTAAACATGTCTGTCTAAAATGTAGAATGTAGAATGTATAATGTAGAACCTAGAAATAAAGGGATAGAGAGTTGTTGCATTGTGTCTTGACTCTTGGCACTTGGCACCCGCTGCTTCTTTAGCTTTTCTTCTTGTGCATTTTTTTCTGCTTAATTTTTGATCACCTTCCTCAGTTCAACATTTTTAGAAGACCTACAGCCTACAGACTACAGACTGCATCTTATAGTTTACAGTCTATTCCCTCACTGTTCTCTATTATGTTTCAATTTCCCCCCTTTCCATTTTCCACTTTTTTTTGGTACATGGGTTTTTGAGCAGTAAAATTATCTGTAAAGTTCACTTAATTTTACGCTCGTTTCCCTTGTTTTGTATCTCCAGTTGGGAGTCGTAAAGGAGGTAAAGACGGAAAACAACCAAAGAGTATGTATACATAAGTATTATCATGTACTATGAATCCTCATTTCTCGTCTCGTATGTGTCGTATGTCTCGTCCATTTTGAATGTTGTGTACTGTGTACACTTCCATCACATTGTAACATCAATGTGTGCACATCTACAATCTACAATCTACAACTTACAACCTACATCAAGACTGTACATTGTACGTAGTCTAGTATAGAGGCTGAAATAAGAAACAGCAGAGTAACTTCTACTCTGCTCTGCTCATTAGAATTCTCCACTTCTGGGTCAAGGAAAGGGCCCCTTCTTCTTTTTCCTTTGGATTTTTACGTTCCTCCAACAGAGAGGATGGTGCATTTACTGTGTAGATTGTACATTGTACATGTGCATTTTTTAACTAAACTATTTCCTTCTGTCCTTTTGTACTCCTGTATTGATGCTAAATGGATCTTTCAACTAGACATTTATGCTCTTTTTTTTTTTACTTTTCTCCAGTCTCCAGTACTTGTATTTTTACCGCGTTCATGTACCTTGTACATTTTTGTAAAACGGAGGAGTATGAACACTGAACACTGAACACTGCACACATCTATCCGGATTTTGGATTTAGGCTAGATGTATCTAGAATCTAGAATCTAGAATATTATGGTTAATAGAGAGAGGAAAATGAGATGCAATCTGTAACTGTTTAGTGAAATGTGTTATTGGAATTCTATACTTAAAGATGTAGTGTAAAGTGTAAATGTACAATAGAAAGAGTCTCTTACTTCTTTATTATATATTATATATGTACTCCGTCTCTGCAAGTAATTTTACATGTGGATTCCTTCCTTTGACATTCTCCTTCCTTCCTCTTCCTCTTCCTCTTGCACTATCCACTACCAGCTACAAAATGACATTTAGTGTTTAAAGGGATATGGGATCATCTGCCTGATTTTTTTACCTCTGGTTAAAATTAAATGACAGCTCCACTACTTTAGATAGAATAACCATGTATTTAAGATTAGTCTAATGATCTTCCTTAGATGGTAGGCATTTTTCTCGTTACAACTAAACTGAGTAAAAGTATTCTCAATGTTCATATATTATCTCTCCACCCTTCAATAAGAGTGCGAGTATGGAGTATGGAGTATGTAACATAAATAAATCGTTTCCGCCATCAACACTAATATTACCATTAGCATTATCATTACAAAAACAACTCACACTTGTGTAATGTGTACTATGTATTATGTATAATGCGGTACATACCAAATACATTATTCAGTAGTCAGCATGAATCACTTTCACTTACTACACATAGATTCAAACAAAAAACGAGGTACGAATACAAAGAAAGTGCCTTTTATTTCGTAATAGTTATCGACAATTAGCTGCATTAAGACAGTTATTTTATTTTGATTCAGTATGAAGTTTGAAGACAAACTGGATTAACGACCTACATGCGTAATGCGTAATGTGTATAGTGTATAGATAGTAGATAGCTTAAATATGTTCAGTATACTCACATGTAATTGAGTTGAGTTGCTTTGAATTTTATACCAGATATAAATTATCTGATGGTATGAGAATAAAAGAATGTGCGGACTAATTGTTTCAATTACGATGCTTTTAAAGGATGATATTAAAAATCTAAAGACAATTCCATTGTTTTTGAGCTCTCGTAACTCGTAAAACGAATGAAAAAGGTTGCGTTGAAAGAGTTTGAAAGTTTAAAACGCAAAATCAAGTGAAACCGTAAGTACTAATAAGTGCACAAGTGTAAGCATGGCACGAAACATGAAAACTTTTTTATGGGTTTCATGAACTAAATAGAAATTAGGAATTAACATGAATCTCCTAACTGTGAATGACCTGTTAACTCTTAACTTTTAACTGTTAGTTCACATTCACATTTTATTAAGAATACGAATACGAATAGGATAACGACTATGAATTTTGAAGGCAGATCATCAAAGAATCAAAATATTAAATGGACAAACAATGCACAATGAACAATGGGGATGAGAGTTTATGATTTTTGAAAAACATAAAATACCCTACAGTTGATTCTCTAGTGTTCTCTCCGAAGTAGCATCATTATTCATTATCAATTCTCAAGTCTCAAGGCTCAATGCTCAATATTCAATACGAATTCTTTTTCTTCCATCTTCCATTGTTCAAACACAAGAATAAAACAAGTGCTAAAAGGATTTAATAAACTACATCAACATTCCTCTTAATGTGGTAAAGTTTATCCTCTGTATTTCATCCTTTTGTAACAGTCGGTAGTCGGTAAAATGCAGTGGAAAATTCTTTAAAACTGCCTCTGCTGAATACACTTACAATAATACGAGATACGAGTAAAAAGAGTCGGAAAAACTTCCGAGTTTTTAGTGCCTAAAATGTACACTGCACACTGTACATGAAAGATACAAGTCAATATCCGAAAAAAGTCATGATATAACTATCCATCTACTTTTATGCTTTATTTACTGACAAAAATCTTGGTTGAACAACAATAGAACTGAACCCATAAATAGATTTACTTTATGCACCAACGTAATGACACAAAGCCGTTTCAAATGGGTTTAGAATGAAAATGAACGAGGTGCATTTGTGGTTGGTAAACAGGGAAGATGTGGAAGAAAAAGACAATATCAAGATGAAATGATAGGCTGTAAATTGTACTGTACACTGTAGAATTTACACAGTACAGTGTCAAGTCAAGGTTACGCGTAGATGCATGTGAGAGAAAAAGAATGTTTTTTTTTTTTTTTTT
>JABASP010001166.1:0-33365 GCA_019776565.1 Sminthurinus signatus | reverse complement strand
AATAATAATAATAATAATAATAATAATAACAAGAACAAGAGATAGAAGAAGAAGAACATAGTTTTGAATTCTGAAATATTACATGACGGCTGTTGACAAGGCAGCTGGTGATGTAATATAGTTAAAAGTGGGTAAAATGCAGCTGCAACTCGGAGCAAACTCCAAACTCCCACTCTCCAATCCTTTTGATGCTCTTCATGTTCTTCTTGTCTACAAGTCTACTGCACGAGTCTCGTCTCTTTATATTCTAATTTAAGCACTGGTTCTAATAAAGTCTACACTCTGTACTCTGTACTATGTACTCTGTCGAGACATAGTGCTAATTAATTAAACAGAGGGAACGTGTTTTCTATTTACACGCAATTTGGACTTTGGAGCTTCCATCCAATCAAATTATACCTGTGTGAATGAATACTGAATGAATGTATAAGTATATCTTGTCTTTTTACCTGCTTCAGTCCTTTCAGTCCAAAGACTACAACAGAGACACACTCCATTGCATCATGGAGGATAAAAAGGGGGAAGAGAGACGAACACCTAATACAATACTAAAATCTAGATTCCAGATTGTACACACTGTACTCTAAATTCCAAACAACTAGAATAGCTAGGGAAATGAAATGGAGTGAAATGGAACTGAAATGAGAAAAGACAAGCAAGCTTCATGCATAATAGTCATAACATCACACTCTACATTCTGTAGATACGAACAGTGTTCAACTCAGTACAGATACTCACTATGCGGTCTGTTTCTATTCTCCACCTTCCGTTGCCATGTTCTACCTATTTAATCCATTTGCAGCTTGATAAGTATTAAGTATTGAATATTCAGAATGATGCTCTTGTTCATTTTATAGAGTGGAGTGGGTGTGAATATTTTTACCGGAGCGGAATTTTGTGTAATATTGGGAATATTATGATTGAGTATATGTATACATTATACATGCACATTATGTAAAGCCGCAGATAATTACTACACAGCTCCTATCAAAATACCTTGTCAATTCCTTCCTTTTAGATAATACAGCATGAAATCCTGGAGTCTGGAGTGAGTGAAAGAAAATAGGAATAGGAAAATGACAGAAACAACAGTACACTACCGGATTTAAGCATCTTTCTAAATGTACAATGTACACTGATATTTATACTGTATTTTAGATTATAGAACCATCTACAGATATAGCTTTTTGCGGTCACAAAATTTATAGCATACATAAAGACACAAAATAAACACTTGTTACCATTTAGAGAACATTAAACGAGTGTCGAGTGCTCTTTTACATATACAGATATTTTATATTTATTTCATAGTAGAGTTTTTAATGTTTCTCTACAATACCAAAACCCACCATTTAGATTTGAACATTTGAACAGACTGTCAATAGTGCAAATATTGATGGTAATGAATGGTTTTTATGCCAAGCCATTGCAAAATGAGACCGCCGTTTCTATTTTATTTTATTTTATTAGTCTTTACCCCTTCTGCAATCCTACTCTTCTATTGTGAAATTCAATACATTATACCTTATAGTTTATAATAGATATATATTAGATCAAAATGAAGGCTTCTGTACTCTATTCTATATTCTATACTCTAAGTATAGGCAGTAATAAAAAAATTACACATGGAGCTACCCTATCAATATAAATGTAAATATAACTCCATATAACTATGCACAAACAACCACCGACTCGAAAAAATGGTGGTCGTGAGTGACGTACACGGAGGTTTTATTATAGACACGGGCAAAAAAAAAACTTGAATGAATGAAGAACAAAATTATAATTTATAAAAGAATACATGGTGGAAATTGAAATGTATGGCACATTTCAGGTCTACAATTTCTGGTTTTGTTTACATTAGTTTATTGACGTTGGTCAATTTATACTTTTGCGGCTTGCATTTTTCAACACTTTGGTATACATTTATGTATGCAGTGTGTAATGTGACGACAGGTTGAAACAGCTGTTCTTGATGCATTTTTATCCATAAATATTAAAGAGTTGGGCATATGTAAAATGTACACGTCAAATACTACATACTACTTTGATATTAAATATTAGAAACAACTGAAACAACTTGAATCTAGATTGTAGAATCTCGAATCTCAATTCTAAATTCAACTCAATTTACTGAGCTGTTTGATGTTGTCTTTTTTCTTCTTTCAAAGCAAAGCAAGAAAAGAGAAAACCAAAAAGAAACAAAGGTACAACTCAAATACATTTCTACATTTTCTCCAGGATAAATAAACAAGGTGGAAACCAGACCAGATTCTCTCTTGAAAAACTCTCTCTCTCTGTAATAGTAAAAGTACCTGTAGAAAAATATTAAAGAGTAAAGAGAAAAAAATGAGAAAACGATATAGTGTGAAAATGATTGACATTACTGCAAATTACCGTCGAGTTTGAGATCCACCAGTAAATTTTTAATGAATAGGTTTCTATCTGTATTTGATATCTAAAGACGCATAGACATTAGACATTAAAACAGGCATGTAAAATGTACAGTGTACATGTGTGTATGTCCAAGTGTCAAATGCTGATCTGATCTGAATAGCCGTAAGCCTTTATCAAATGTACAATTATCGTACATCATACACACATGGAAAAGTGCAACATCAACTACAAATTGCCGCTACCACACTGTCTGTCATGCATTGTTTATACTCACACTATCATTATTATTACTATTATTATTATTATAGAATATGGAATCGATAGAATTGAAAGAGTTGCACTTGAACCTTTCCTCTACCCTTGTGTGTAGTGTGTAGTATGCAGTATGCACATCACATGTAGACAAGTGTAAGCCAAGCAGTGATCTAGATTCCGTTCAAATTGTGGTACTCATAGTAGTTGGTAGTTACTAGTGAAACCAGATATTTAATAAGTGTACACTTTATACTTTATAGGTTATAGATTTTCATAAAAGCCACATTATTGTATTATTTTATACTGTATTAATCTTTTATTATATACATGAAAGTCAAGTCAAGAAGTCGAAAAGTCGAGTCAATACAAATTGAGTTTGTAGTTTGCAGTTTGAAGCCATGCTGCACAAATTGACGGATAGTGCTTTATAAAAGAGAAGCTGACGAGTGAATGAAGAGAAAGAGAGAGATCAGATCAGAGAGTGAGATGACTTTACTATGTACTCTTCCCTGTCAACAAATTGTCAATGTAATTACACACTGCACACCTTGGATCATGATGGTGATGATCTATCCATCACTTTTATACTACTTGTTGATCTTGTTGGAAAAGTTGGAAAGTCAAAGCTCAAATGTATAGAAACGTGAAAATGAAAATAACCAAACATGCATACCAAGAGAATTTCATTCATTTTTTAACTTTACCGATATTTAAGTGTGGATAGCGTAGACCACAAGTAGTCTCGTGAGTAAAAAATTGTTTTTATCAATGAACGCTTTAATAATAGGAAATCAATCGCGACCTAAATTCCTAATTTTCAAATTTAAAGTTTTGGTCGAGTCTCGAGTCAAACCTCACTTTAATTTCATTTTCGCACTCCTCATTCCATTTTTACATGTCTATTCTTGAGTCTTGAATGTTGGCAGGTACGAAAATAATAATAATAATAACATGCATGAAAATAGAACTTGCATTGCATTCTATTCTGCTGTAATACATAATTATTATTACAATGATTATGATTGCCGTCGTTGTTGTTGTTGTTGTTATTATTATTGCAACTGACAAATGACAAAAGAGAAATAATTTCGATTTCATGCCCCACACACACACAATTCGCCATTCACCATTTTCTATTGCAACTTGTAAGACATATTCTATACTCTCTATATTTATAACGAGCAAGCTCTGGCAAAACTGGAGCTGATGTAATATCAACAATTTGAAAATAGGCTGATGAAAATCCTTCGGGATAAAAAGTCAACTTTGAAGCATGCACAATGCACAATCCACATTCATCTTTGGCCTCTTAAAATTGCATTTAATAATGAAATGAAATGAATCCATTTCATCCCATTTTCTTTCTTCATTAAAATTTCTTCAACACAGTTTAAATTAAACAATGTCCATCAAACGATGAAACCAGAAAGAATTTGTAAACTGTTTGCTCGTATACGAAACAATTATGAATTAGGATATTTTATATTTCATATTTTATACACAGAGCACACAGACCACAGACACAACTTATTTCAAGCTGACATTGGAATTAAAAAATCAGAACACGTCCGCCGTCGTTCTCCTCGGACATTGGATTGGATTTGATTTGGTTTTGAAAACTACTGTGTAAACTGAAAGGCAGAGTCATCATGAAAATGAGTAGAAAAAAACAATCATCATCACTAACTACTAACTACACTTGAAACAATATGATGTGTTTTGTCTATGCGTTATGGTACGCGTTATGCAAAAATGCAAAAGATAAGAAAGTGTCTACTAATTTTCTTGGTAAATTATCCACGAAATTTTGCTTGCTAAGGTTTTAGACTTGAGACTTTAGGCTTTAGACAGGTGCCCCAGAAAATCAAATGAGAGAGACAGAAGACAGAAGAAGAGAAGAAAAAAAAACAAAGCGAAACGAAACAATTTTGCTGTCTTTTCTCACCCTCTTTCATCATTCGTCATTCCTCATATCATCATGATCATTAACAAGGCAGAATAATAAAAATGCATAAAAATCACAAGATAAAAAAAACTACTAGATAGATTAATCGCATTAATCATCATTTTCATTTTGCGCGTAGCTACCGATGATTTCGTAAGAGTAAATATTATATTATATGCATATGTACAAAATGCATAAATGTTCACCTCAGACTCGGCTTCGACTTCAGCTTCAGATTCAGAGTCAGATTCACACCATTAACGATTAGTAAATTTACACATGCTCTGTTGAATGTTGACTGTTGATTGTCTCACTCCGTCTGCTGTTGATGTTGTTCATGTTAATGCTAAATGCTAAATGCTAATGTTGTCCATGCCATAATTGATACAAACAGTAGTAAGATGAAACAATACCGTAGTTTTGCAAGGACGCAGAATACATATCTACCTAAATATTCTATTTTTTACCTGCACCTGTAAATCATGTGAAGAGAACATGTATACAATGTTCAATGTACAGTGTTCAATGTACAAATCAACCCTCCTTAAAGTTACAGGTACATCTATAAAGCTCCACATTGCACTCGTACACAAAATACAAAATACAAAGCCCACGTGTTTCTTTTACTTTATTTCACTCCCCACGTTTAAATGATATTATAGAATTACAGAATTATAGAAAAAAAAAGATACGTTATTGAATTTTACTCCAAAAAAAGGAGGAAAAAAACTCCTTCAGGGTAAAAAAAAAACATTTGAAACTCCGTCTTAATTCAAAAAAACTCGTGAGTTTAAGCAATGACGTAGGAAACTAAAAATAAAAAACATGAAACATACAACATTCAATACAATGGAAAAAATATGTGTTTAGAGTTTAGACTTTAGAACTTGAAAAATTAATAACAGTCATACAGAACAAGTATAAACCAGTAATAATAAAGGTAATGGTAACAAGTGGAACAAAATTTAGAGAAAACCCTTGAAAACGTTCGTTCAAAAACCTTCAATATTACTCTAATTGTATACACAACAAAATATTACAACTTTAGAAAATCTTTGGGATACCCAACTCTTGAGACTTGAGAGGTTTGAGATTTGGAACTACGCACAACTCACAGATTATTATTATTATTATTATTTTGTTATTACTGTAGTAAATTGTGGAATGAAATTACATGTGTGAATGTGTGCAGGCGGACAGAAATTGAGATTTTTGCTCCTCAACATACATATTATCTTTTGCAGTTTGCAACTAAAGAAACTCTCAACTCTTGAAAAAAAAACCAAAACTTGTCCCAAAGACAATCGGTCTTTTACTCTAATATTATTATGATTAAAAAAACCTACGATTATTACTATTACCACCATTTTGAGGATAATTCCGTGTGTTTCACGTAATGAACCACATTTGAACCGTTTAGTTGAAAGTAAAAGGCAGTTTCAACTTTTAGTTTTCAAGAACTCACAAGAATCAAATAGAGAGTAGAAATGAATACCATTTTTTCCGCTTAAACCAAAGCATGTAGAATGTACAGTATTATCATTATCATTATTACTTGTAGGTATCCGTTGTAGCATTGTTATTGACTTTGATTTCACATGTTTTGGTTTCCTTTAACATTTTACACTTTACACAGCCACAGTCCAAATAGAAAACGTCGTAAGTCGCAGTCGTATTTTTTCTAAATTTAACCATGGCCTCATCTAACATTTACAGCACATGCAATTTACTCAATATGTATTGTAAATTTTATGCAAACCAACTATATTATATATTATTATTAGATGTCAAATTAGTCGTGAGTCAAAAAAACCAATAATGAGCATACATGAGGTTTTGTGTGCATATGTATATGTACATTGTACATTTACATGTATGGAATTTTATCGCTTATCTCCTTAAATTGTTTTGATAACTAATAGTCAAGTCAAGCGAATCACAGCCAAACCTAAGAAAAGACTATTTGCAATTTTGCCCAGCTCCTTTTTCACGACACATTCAGCATTCAACATTCAAGTGCTCTATTATGTAAAGTACACTTTGAATACTGATACTCTCCTAGCACAATCAAAACGTTGTGGATTGTGGATATTGTGTATTGTGTATCGCACTAGAAAAATTACGACCGAACATAAACTTTTTTGTGAAGAAATCAACACATTTGTAATATAGAATAATAAACAGAGACTCGCTAATAAAAAATAAAATAGGTATGGTACATTTGAATTTCATTTTATTTTCACTTGTACAATATTTTATTATTGAGAGCGACGTCAAACCAATATTAAACACGAATAGAAATTCCGAATAGCGATACACATACAGTAGACGAAGACTGTCAATACTCAATATCAATATTCCATAGTCAACAGTCATTAGGACATTAAAATACTTGTAAATGCAATATGTGTGTTGTGGAGTTGAAGAAATAGCAATAATTATTATTATGACTCTCTATTTCTTTCACACATGATTTACATTTTGCATGCACAAAGCATCCTGCACTACAAATATACATATGTACTTTTCAAATCGCAATCCCGACGTCTTGTTACTTGTTACTTGCTACATGCTACACGATGTCATCAGCTAATAAATTCTCAAAGATGAGAATGAATAGGAATAATAACATGGAGATGTTCATCCTTTGAATTGTCAAGAATATTTTATGTATCATTTTCCTTGTACATTGTACATAGATTGTGCATAATATTTAGACAGATACTTTTAGAGCTGAGCAAAATATTACTATTGTATGACAATGTAGCGATTTCTCACATGTCGTCAACTTATGCTTTCAAACTCTACAGCTCTACAGTCTATATCATGTCACTTGATTAGGTAATGGTTTTGACTCGTCCTTGATATCTTATGCGTTATGTCTTATGTCCTTTTCAGTTTTCAATTTGAGTCGAGTTTTCTATACATTTTTACTTATGTATTCAAGCCAAGCACCAAGCACTGGGTACAAATTGACTGTGTGTGCATATGTGCATATACGTGTTCCTCTCATTTTGTCTCATCTTATTTCTTATTTCTTTTACATGTATTTTTTCCATGTCATTCTCTATCTGTATCTCTCTGCCTCAGTCTCTTTTCCTCAGGGTCAAATTCAAAAACTTCTTCTGAGAACCTCCTGTGAAAGAGTCCAAACTCAAAGCTCAAAACTCAAAAGAGAGTCTCAAGTTCATTTTTCTTGATTGTGTCGCACACATCCCATCCTCATAATGCATACACTATCAACTATCAACTATTAAGTCAGAGTCACAGTGGACATTATGAACCTCTTTTTGTATATTTGTATTTTTTTCTGTTCATACGTAATACGTAATACGGCTATTCATGTGTAAAAGAGAGGGAGTTGTGAGACTTGACATAGGAAGAAAAATGAACAAGTTACAGATGTATCAATACTTTCGTATACTTTATAGGTATACTCTGTAGAGCGACAGCAGTGGAAAAATAAATAAAAGAGACTTGAAATGATTTATTAGTCAAATATTAATTGCTTCGCTGGTTACTTTTTAACACAAACAAATACTATCACAGTACTTAGAACTTCACATTCACATTGACTTGTATAAATAAATATACAAAGAAAGGAATATCTAAAATGTACAGAGATGAAAGATGAAAGTACTGAAGACTGTAGTACTTGGAATAATACTAATATTAATATTAATAATTACAAGGTTTCCTTTTTGGAAAATTCAGACACGGTTGAATAAAAACACCTTTGAATTGAATGGAGAATGGACATTTTATAGACAGGTAGATATGTAATATGTATTCTATAGATATTAGTTATATATCTATGTCCAATGTCCAATCATAATTTTCAGATGATGATAAATTCCTGTGCTCATCATCATACTCATCATTCACCATGATGATGATAATGAAGATACCTTGCTTATGAACACGGGAATCAGAATATATAATGCATGTGTAATGTATACTCAAAAACCTAAACTAAAGACTAAAGACAATATATGGAAAAAATGAAGACCAAGCAAGGGCCTTTTTTCTTTGTACAAGTTTGTATTATAATTTCCATTACCATGACCATTTACCATTGAATATTGGATTTCATTTCATTTCATGACAGGACATTGCTTTATGCATTACACTTTTACATTACATTGAATTCAAGTATTCGAGTATTCAAGTATTTCCTTTCCGGAGTTTCCTGTATGATGCATGATAAAAATCAAACGGTCTTTTTTTTCCTCTTCTTTTCTTTTACTATCTCGCCCTTTACATTAACATTATCTCCCTCACTCTCTGTCATGTGAAGACATAATTTTCTACACTGTCTATTTTATAAACTTCAACTTGAAATTTTTGTACACTGTACAATGTACAGATAGGCGGTTTTCCTATGTCAATTGTTCGTTAGCATAGCCATCATCATCATCATGACCATCATCATGAGTCTTTTCTCTTTGTATTCTATTCCTTGTTTCTTGTTTCACTTCATATGTACCTATACATTATACATATGTGTGTATTGTAGAGTCTTTTGAGCATACTCGTGGTATTCAGGCCAAAGGAAATGAATTGAAGTAATATTATTGAAAAGAGGGGAAGAGTTCACCTTTATTATTATTACATTATTGCCCTAGTCAGCCGGTCTTCTGTATTCTGTCTTTTTTTTCTGCTCCTTTATAAAAGTACGTCAATGGCAATAATAGTAAAAAAAATAAAGTGTAGTAATGAGGGTATAAAGTATACAACATTCTCGGGAAAAACTAAAACAAGACGAGTATGAACGTCATACTGTATGTATCTATTTTTCATTTATCCATCCATCCATCCATCCATCCGGTTTCAAAGAAAAATAAACTGAGAACACTCCGGCATGAAGAATCGAGAAGCAACAGCATAAAATACGACGGTTCTTTCTTCTTCAAGACGCTATTAAAATATAATGATGAAGATGGGTTACATGATAATGATAAATATTTATATTTATACTCATATTTACACCATCTACCCTATTCCTGACATATTGCAGTTATTATTATCAGCTATCAGCTACCTTAGTGAAATAATGATGGTCGATTGTCGTCAGTCCTGCGAATTTCTTAGATAGATAAAAAGAAATAGAAAATATGCACATTGTACACCTTTTAACTTTAACAGCATCGACTTCATTATAATTTATACACGAGCTCATTTCCAATTTAGTTTCTTCAGAAATTGTAGTGCATAACTGTACAAACTACAAAAAAAAAACTAAATTGAACTTCCAACTAGATGGCAAAAATATCTCACATTATTTTAGAAACCTGTAATAAGAACTGAACTTGTCATTTGAAGCCATTACAGTAAATAACATTCAAACCGAAAATGGGAATGAACAACTCTGGCTCAAAGCTTCACATTGTCCTTTTCTCATTAGCATATGTATTGTAAACGTCTCTGTTTATGTCTTGACCATATCTGCTCATTTTTTGTGTAATCGAATGGAAATTGACCAGACAGTGATAGTGAGCAAGTGAAATAGTAACAAGCTTCTCTATTTTATTATTTTGTTTCTAAATTCAAAATCAAGTACCAAAAACAACTTGAAACTTGAATACAAATACAAAAGATACACTCTTCTTCTCATGGTGATGGTGACAGAAGCTCAAGACATACCAAATAAGATACATGTATATTTTTTAGCGTGGGTGTGCTCAGAACAGAGATCACAGCAAGATGACCACACGGGAAGACAGATTTTATCTTGATTGTTCAAGCTGCACAGAACAAAGCATTTAGGGAGAAAAGTGAATGAAATCCATCTCTCTTGCATACACACACACGCTCTATTATAAAGATACTTTTTCAAGCCCTCTTGCATTATTATGTTCTATTATCTTGTACAAAGTTTTCGTTTGTGACTTGTGACTCATCTTAGCTCGGAATAGAATGTAACAAGCTCACCCCACACCATATATTGTGCATTGTATACATAATACTTGAGTACAATGATAGCTCAGAAAATAACCTAGTGTCATGCTAATGGAAATCGTAATAAATACGCTGTTTCACTTTGTTTAAATACTCATGACAGAGCACAGAGGTACATTCTAAATTCTAAGTTGTACAGAGTACAAACGGACGTGTAATATGTTGATGAGGGAGAAACTCAAAAGAATTTTAGGTCTGGACACGCCTTTGATCTTGACTTTTTGACTATTCAACGTGGTATGTCATGGTTTGGTATAGTATGGTTTGGTTCATGTCTGTCTCGTTCTCATCTTATTCTTCTTTATACAGTATGTATTATCCCACTATTATTCAAGATAGATTTACTTAATGGTCTTATTATGAGGAAAACAAAGGTTCATATTAAGACCAAAAACTAAACTAAACTAAACTATAAACGAGACACACACGAGAAGGAGATGAAAACAAAAGAGTGGCAAAAGAGAGGAGAAGAGGACAGAGAAGACAGAATAGAGACAGAGTCCCTTTTGTCCCATTCTCTCTGTTGAGTGAACTCCATTGTTCTCCATTTCTCTATCTCACTCTCACGGCAGGTCTATTAGTGGCAGAAGATAAGTATTTACTACACACTATATGATTTTACAATGTCCAATGTCTTATATTATGATCGTTACATGTTATACGTTATATATTATATTATTATTATATTATTGTATGACACACCATTTTTCCTCAATCCCCAATTCTCTGCTCTCAATCTTTACTCTGTGCTGCATATTGTATAATACATATTAGTATTTAGTATTGTGTGCGGGGGTAATCGAGATATTCAATCTCATTTTTCGCTTTTCCTCGGATTTTAAAATTTCTTTACTCGCCCTTAATACAAAAAAATACATACTGTCTACTGATAACGTACGCCTATATAATTGTCTTTTGTTTCTATGTATCTGTAATCTGTATCTAGTATGCAGCTTGTAGTATAAACTTGGATAGATGGAGAATGAAGAATGAAGACCCTTGACTTAACTTTGGCTTAACTTGCACTTTTATAGTACTCTCTCTCTCTCTCTGTCTCTCTCGCTTAACAACCTGGACAATGTTCACAAGATAATCCGTGGTAATTCACCGTATCCAACCAACCATCCAACCATTCAAAAATCTTCCAAGTATTCTTCCAAATCTTATCCTTGACAATCCTACACCCTAAATCAAATCTGGTCATAAATCTCTACAATTTTTTTTTTAAATTTGAAATGTGAAACTTTTCTTTTATACTTTCCTCTCCCCGTGGAAACTTTCAAAATAGAAAATATCATACGCCACACACCATAAAATTTCAATGAAGCATCTCTGCCACGAAATTCAATTCAATAATAAAACTTGAGACTTTTCTCACAACTACTCTTACTTTTTTTAGTGAGAAGGATATATGATATCCATTTTTAGTAAAATATAATATAATATATAATGTGTATGATAATATGGTGCGAGAAGCAGTATTTAAGAATTTAAAATTTAGATTCCAAAATTTCATAAATAAATAAATACACAACAGACAAGAGCCGTTAAATAAATTCAAATAAGTTCAACGAGGCATGAAAGATAGATGAAAGTAAGTCAGTCTCTGACTGAACCTCCCACTCAGACTTAACTTGACACTTTGAATAAATAAATAAACGTAAACGTAAATAAATGTAAGTAAGATAAATACGGAAACAAGTACAAGAGAAGTATACATTTTAAATTAGTAAAACGTCAGAGATGAGAAGAAATTTCTATTCTTCGAATGATGAATACAATATACAATATATCCGACGGACGGTTGGAGTTTGAGAATAAGTAATGATGTAAATAACTATGATTATTATTTTGTATTGTTATGGCGTTGAGATTGTTGAGCTGTTGTTGTGAGTGGAGTGTGAGTATTACAAGTGTCAAGTTAAGTGGCTAGTTGCTAGTCACGTATGTACACTGTGCATGATGCTGGTGAGAGTGACTAAGTGTCTATGAGCTATAAAAAAGCGAAAACGATAATCAATACACACAACTTCCATTTGAATTTGCATTCAAATTTCGATTTCAATTTGAGCTTCAACGTGAAGATGCGCCAACATAAAAATAAAACAAGGCTTACATGCATCTTCAGAGTATGATGCACTAAACACAACATACAACAGACAGTCCAAGTTAATCCATATGCACCCGAAATCTCAAGTCAGTTCTATATTCTGTATTCTACATGTGCACAGTGGAACAATAGTGAGTAGAAAGCTGATGTCAAACAGCTGTCCTTAATCAGTCCGAGTAGATAGATTAATGTAAGCAGTCAACACACCTTTTCAATTTCCATTTCCATTTCTATCCATTCCATAGATCCCCACTATATTATTAAACACATGATAAGAATAATACTATGCAAACCTACTCAATGTACATAAACCTACAGAGAGATACAGATACAACAGAGCATAATAATGAAGGCTTCGTACAATACTTTTCTGTCCACAGACACACACATATGAAATCATCATCCTCACAGAACTTACATGAAAACATGTAACATGAGGCATGTACAAATTACAACGTACAATGTACATGCATTTCTATATTTATATCTACAGACTGCATTTAAATTTGTTGAGTTTAGTTTTTGCTCCTTCGTTGACTCACTCCAACTCTGATTAGGCAACTCACAACTCAAGTCACAACTCAAGTCACAACTCAACTCAAGTTGGATGACAAAATATATTAGAGATATTGCTGTTACTGCTGCTGTTGATATTAGAACTATACAAATTACACATGTAGAATGTAGAATATGGAATGAGACGGATATGGTGATAAATATTTACTTTTGCAGACATTATCATAATCTTGCATAAATTGGTCAACAATCTCTACAACTATACTGATAAATAATAATAATACTTTATGCTTTATACTTTACACTTTACAAGCAGTGTTGTTCTTATGTTTAGACTACACATTCATTTTATATTTATCACATAGTATCGATAGCTTGGAGTTTGGAGTACAAATATTTGATTTAAGTGACTACGGCACTTTTGCCTCCTCTCCAAAATTCTTTCCACTCGAATAAAACCAATAAATAAATGGTTCCATATCACATTACTACTATCTACTTTTATACTTTTATACTTTCGTGTCTATGCTCCATGTGAATATATATTGTACTACATTCACCATATGAGAAAAAATTAAATATCAGCAGTCGTGCAAGCATGTATGTATAATGGATATAGGAATATGAACGCATTCCAAAATTCCTTTTTCACTTTTCGACGGCTTCGGCAGGATCAACATCAACATCAGCACACTAACCAAATAACAACAAAAACTCAGCTGATACACACACAAGCGAACAGTACACTGCACTACATATTACGTATTCTGCAGATATTTAGTGTGAGGGTACATCTGAGACTGAATCTGAGTAGGAGTAGACTCGAAATGAAAACACGCACAACAACTTATGTACTTGTGTGTATACATAAGATGGACGAAAATGAAAATGAAAACAAAAACAAAATAAAGGAATTTCTCCTTCTCCCGTCTACATTTGTGTCTGTGTGTACAGTGTATAGTCTACAGCTAAAAATTTTTTGTTGATGCGTTGCGGAGATTTCAGTATTTTCTTGAGCTCTGATTCTTCATGTAATATGTATTATGTATTAAATGCATATGTAATCACATCACATCACATTAGCCATCACATTACATGTTGCAGTACCAGAGCAGAGCTGCTTTCTGTTATATGCTGTATGTTGTATACAGCTATGGCAAAAGTAACAAATAATAATAATAATAAGTACAAGTAAAAAACAAGTGACAACTGAGAAGGAAAAAAAATTCAATGTATCTGGCAAAGACGACGAAGAGGAAAACGACAAAGATGAAAAAAACGAGAGTATTATACATTACATACAAATACCAAATACATAATAAACTTATAAGTGTGTGTATGTGGAGATGTGAAGATGTACGACAGTGAGAAGAGGAGATGTGAGAAAATAACGCAACTTTCAAGTTGCCAACAAAAGACCTTCATTATCCATTTACGATTAGTTAAGCTGACGATGAGAGCTACGAGGAGTAAGAAGAAGAGTCTTTGTCATTTTGTCTCCTTCTTCTTATTTCTCATCTTCATCTTCTTTGCCTCTTTGGATCTTTGAATCTGTGAATTTTTACTCATGTTACTCGTGTATCTAAGTATTTGCTGTCCTATCCTTTCCTATATTATTAGATATTATAATGTAATATTTGTGGTGTGACTGCTCTGCCTATAATAATAATAATAATAATAATAATAATAGTAATCATAATATTTCCACGTATTCACTTTCCTATATTTTGACTGTACCAAAAGTTTATTCTATTTTCTATTTCTATTTCATCTTCTCTTCCTCCTATTTGATTCTGTAATGTGTTCTACGGCTTAATCTTTGAGTCATGTACGCACAGTGACAACAGGCTACAGTCTACAATCTACAGCTTATAGTGAGATAGTGTGATTCAACATCTGTTAATATTTGTACAAGTTCCCGTGTACATTGTACATAAATATACGAGAATAGTAGTTTTAAGAAGAGAGTGAAGGTAGAATATTGAATCTGTATTGAATTTTCTACTACACTCAATGTTCATATATCATCATCTATTTTGTATATATTTATGTGTATTATCACTCCTCTTCCTTTCTTCACTATTCCTATTGTCGTTTAAGTCATCATATCCCCCTCGAACTCGTAGCTCATACAGATAGATAGCAGATATGCTTTGCATTGTGCATCTTTATACATCTGATTATAATAGTTATATAAAGGAAGGATGAGCGACATAAGGCTCTTCTCTGTTTTTTTTTTCATTTTCATTTTGATTTTCATCTTCGCACTCAACTCAAAACTTGCATTCAATTTTTGTCAAGCATGGATTAATCACGAAACAATCCTTATCAAACAACTTTCCATCCATCCATTCAATCCACCTATCTATCTATCTATCTTTTTACAACTGCTGTGTGTACACAGGATACTGTACAGTACAATGTGCATTGTACAAATGCTAGATCGTACACAGATCTCATAGAATAGCAAGAATTCTCAAGTCTCAAGTGTCACAGGATTTTTTTCTATAGCCATAGTAAATACGGTAGATAGTAAACAGGCAAAAGCTAGGTACATACGAAGAGGGATAAAATACACAAAAAATGTATATTTTTATGGGCAATTCATGTGAAAGTTGTAAAGTAGCTGATGGTGATTCTTCTACTTGTATAATATCGTGGATAGTTGACTATTCTTATTGACTTGAGACTCCCTTCAAACTTTAAACATTACAAGATATGGACGATGAACGACAACGGTTCACGCTCAAATATTTCAACAACAACAAGTATTATGAATATTATTATACTGTACACTGTACACAGTAGAAGGAAAAGTGCGTTCCTAAATTCAAAATACAAATCCAAATCCTAAATCTCAATCCACTCCAATCCAATCCGAGCCAAATTGCTTATTACGTAGGCATTATTACATTATATCTGATGATACTACTTTTCCCTTGTCATCACGATTAGCTCATGAAAATTTTGCCAAAATTATGCATAACAATACATAACTAGAATAAAAGAACGTCGGAATTATCTCAAATCACAAATCTCAACCTCACGAAGAGTCAAAACTCCAAGTTTCCCTCTCCTGCTGTTCAACATGCAAGATTCTAGACTCAAGACTCAAGACATTCAATGTGGTTTTTTTCTTTTCTTTTCAGACCAACTTACAACTTACAACGTACAACAGACAAAGATTTGTCTGAGAACTACAGATAAACTCAGGATAAAAAAAATTGAAGGAAAACAGAAAACAGAGTGTGGAAAAGCATCTGCTTCTTGTTTCTTGTTCCTTGTTGCATACGTCATCCAATTGAGAATTGAGAATTGAGGATTTTAAACATCAACCATCGACTAATTTTCGCACAAGCTTATATTGTATATAGTTTAATTTACTCTTACTCACGTAATTTCTGTTCGTGCCATAATAGTCGACAATTGGATCCAACTTTTCATCTTAGATCTCAGACTTTTGACTTGAATTTGCACAAAAGGAGAGCAAAACTTGTCAAAATATTACGTGTGTAGGAAATAAGAAATCAGAAAGAAAAATAGCAGGGATGAAATCATAAAAATCTTTGCACATGTACAATGTACATTTAAATACAGTGAGAACAAGAGAAAGTGTATTACGACAGTCATCATCATCATCATCATGAGGATTATTAGTATTATTTATTATTACCTATTACCATCATATTACGTTTTACATTTTGCTACACATTTCATATTTCATTTACCAAGAGTTGGTTCTTGGTTCTTGGTCTATGAACTATTACATTTGGAGCCCTACGATGTACGATGCACCATGTATGATCATAAAGATTACAAATTACCCACACCTCATGTTTGACAATTAGGATAACCCGTCAAGTTTTTCCTTGTGCATTTTTCTCCATTTTTCTTCTTTTCCTTTTTCTTCACCCTTTTGTTTCTATAAGAAAGTATAAGATAAGAGGTGCATACTTTTCAAAAACATTTTTCTCCTACCATTTTCATTTTTCAATATTTTACAACCACTTTTCCTTCTAGAAGCAACTAGAAAAATGTAATTTACAACAACAATATACAAGAGAACGAAGAAGAAGAAACCAAGACAGACCAAGACAGAGGATTTGAAATGAAATCAAAGTTGAAATTGAAAATAAAGACATTAAAATAGACATAAAATCCTCGTAATGATCCTGAACAATAGAATTGCATAAACTTTCATGTGGATGGCTGAGATTGGGACGTCACATTGTCCGCCATACAAACTACAAACAGTAAACAGCAGTTTGCAATAACATAATATGTACTATGCACAATGTACAATGGACAGTACCAAAATATGCAGTAGTAAATACTAAATACCAGCACTCAAATCTCAAAGCTCAAAACGGAGCTCTACGTAATAACTTGGCGGCTACTATTCATCTGTAAACTAGAATTATTATTATTATTATTACTGTAATGTGCTGTAATGGACTGGCAAGAAAAGAAACAACACCTGACCAATTTTTGCCTGTGTAAAAAAAATAAAACAAGAGCAAGACGCACAGAATAAAGAACAGTATTGTCTTGTACAAGGCGGACAATCCAGTGACTTTTGAATTGATGTCAGACCATGTACAGTGCAGAGGGTACAGGCTACAGAGTACGCAGACAAAGGTACAAAAACGCATGTATCTTACATATCATCACACTCAGGCTCAGGTTGAAAGATCCAACTAATGTAACGCACAAACAAATAGGAGCAGAAGGAAATGTAACATAACAATTCATACATTTTTTTCCTCATCTAAACCATGTACAATGTACAATGAACACATGCGTCTCCTTATTGAGTAACACTTTGTCCATTGTACATTCCCTCATTGGTTTTGGTATTGGCATTTGTATTCTTTCCTTGTAAATCGTGGGAGGCGTACGAATCCTCGTACTTAGTTTCTATTTTTTTTAGTTCAACGTGTACAACTTAATCCACAAAAAAAGTACATCTTAATGTGTAGGCTTCTTATTACCTACTACATTGGTAGTGTTTACTATTTACTGTTCCTGTTCCTGTTATGTGATTTGTACTACTTGTACTTTTTGTTCACGTGGCTTAATGATCTTTATTGTGGTACAAACATTTTGTCTCTTTTTTTGTACTTGGTACTAATCAGATTTGTCAACAAAAGCCGAAAATGGGGAAGAAATCCTCATTGACATTGTAAGACAAAACAAGAGTCAGAGTTAGAAATGGAGATAGAAATAGAAATGACAATGCCAATGGACGTAGAAATGTAGAAATGAGGAAAATATAAAAATAGCAACAGTTCCAATGCCATGCGGAACACACTGCACGTTCCATAGAATATAGAATAAGTATTTATACTTGGCCATTTAGCTAGTTAGTTATTTAGTCAAGTCACGCAGAAACACAAGTGGCTTCTATAACCCGAATGCTCATGCTTGGTGTATCGTGTATCTTCATAATATAGCAAATACATGTATATCATAAGGGGAGAAAACGAGGAGCAAAATTAATTTTCCTCTTGTCTATAATCTATAATAAATAATAATATATAAATTTAATAATGTATTAAGTATAATGCATAAATTTCCTACATTTGGATATTCAATATAATAATAACTACAAGTTGGAAGTTGTGTATCATGCCAATCTATAGAATTACAGCATGTACATTGTACATAGATTTAAAATATGTTATCAAATGTTAATTAACAACTCGCTCTCTCTCTTTCTCTATTTTCTGTCATGGAAAAGAGTAATTACGTCGTACTTTTCTTCCCTGGATTCCAGATCCTAACAATCACACAGTCACCAATCACCAGACATCCAAATATTGATGTCTGTGTCATTTGGCTTACACACTTGTATACATAAATGGAATCCATAGAATTCCGGATTCACGAGAATCGAAAACTAAGGTAAAGTTGGATAACAATAGACACTACAAGAACATTGTGCATGTACCATGTACCATGCGCAATCTACAACGTATAAATAGACAGTATTTCATGCTTTTCAAATATTTATCAAAGCTAAGCTTTGACTGTGCATATATGTATAATGTCTCTATTATTATTACTATTTCTATTCTCACTCTCTTGTGTTTCTCAGTTCTGAGTACTTGGTCTTTCATAGATAAAAAAAAAGTTTATTAGAGACAGACCAATTCTTCCTTTCTTCGAATCATGTATAAGTATCTTTATCTTGTTTCTTTCCTTCACGCTTAATCTCAAATCTGAGGAAAGTGAATCGTAAATTGTACATTATGAAGGTGTAGTCAACCTTAAAATTATAAGTAATGACTCTTTTTCATTTTTTTTCTTCTCTCTTCATGCTTAAACTTTATGCATTTGAACTCAACACCATCGTATTATTTTTCGTATTCCTAGTCGCAGTCAAATACATTATATTATGTACTGTACACTGCACATATGATATCTTTCATCGCCTTATGATTGTAATTGTAATTCACGAGGCTCATGGCAGCGTTTCAAAAGTTAGACAAAAGCCCAAAAACCAAAAAAGCACTCATATACAAGTAAAAGATTGTGTGTAGTATGGAGTATGTACGAACTTACAAATGTATTATTACCATCGCCATTGTATTATTGTATTGTTGTAATAAAAAAATAATAATTACTACCATTATTCTCATTATTACAATATTATTTGTGCGTAAAGTATAAGTCTTTTGTTATGCTCGTGTCTTGTTGTATTTATTTATTTATTGTATATTTTTCACCTTGCTTATTTTACACTTTGCCTTTGAACTTTATCCAAACTACAAACAACACACTTTAGAGTATAAAGTGTAAAATATTTGCCCTGTTTACTGTCTATGAGCTTAACAAACAAATACATCCTCAATTCTTGAGATTTAGGTTAAAAGGTACAAGAAAGAGACTTAAAAGTACTAGCAAATATAAAATATAAAATATGCGTACTTTACTATAGAATAAAACTCGAGATAATATCTGATGAATTGCATTACCACAAACTTGAAACAATAGAGCTGCATAATACACAATACATAATAAATATCATGTCATACAAAATGGTTGATGGAATAGATAATTATTTAATTTGTAAACAATACATAGGCAGGAAGTAAAATTAGACAAATGTCTTGAGTCTTGACTCTTGACGTACAAACTACATGATAATCTTGAGGCCTCATTTCTCGCCAGTCTTTTTCATTATATGCGTGCATATCTGTCTTTGACCTATGGAAAACTAAGTAGTAGCGTTGTAAGTAGCCCGAATTTTCTTAGATTTTCATGTTCCATAAAAGCTGTGATAAAAAGTCACTCTACTCGATTCACTATACACGATATACGATACTCGACACATATTATACTACGTTTACTACGTAGAACGTCCAAAGTTTAAAGTATATAGACAAATAAATAATGTTCTGAGAGAAAAAAAATAAGGAAGAAAATAATGTAGAATTTTGAATGAGGAATATCCAAATGGAAAATTTTACTAGATACACTTTGAATTTTACTATCTTGTATCTTGTATCATCATGCCTATAATAATAAAATGTACTGTGTACAGGATACGGGAGAACCGTTAAATTTCCTACAGTATTTCCTAAATAAATCAAAAAATGATGATGACGAAAAGTCTCACGCTCATGTATATATCGTATCCTATCCTATTTTTTGAAAATATTACAAGCATGTATACACCGTATCCGTATGACAGTCGACAGTGTATGTATACATGTATATATTATCATTCTGACCCAACATATATAGCTCAATTTAAAGTTCCACTCAGATAGAGAGGGCAAAAAGCTAAAAAGCTCTCAACCTCAACCAACTCTCATATTCTCATGCTCATACTCATCCACTCATCTCATCATCATCATTACGATCAGTATCATCACCATCATCCAGAATTCTACATCCACATCAGCATCAATGACTTGTGAGTATAGGTCAAATATACAATATACAGAGAGGTACAGGCAGAAAGAGTTGCATATGGTACATCAAGATCAGAATAAGAATCTGAATCAGACTACCTACCTATGTATATTGTACATTGTGTATCCTGCAACACGGGTAATATACTCAGTACTATCTACGCCTCGAATTCGACTTGGATTACACACAAAAAAGTGATCTCCAATTACCCGAGGCAAATTACCTATGACCTACTTTTTTCCATCCATCTTTTGCGAGGATCCTCCGCCATGTACAAATAATAAACCTTAAATAAAATCCGTATATATGAGTATATGATGGCATATTTTTTTGTCCTTCATCTTTTATGCTTACATTACACTTTTTCGTATATAACTACTCAACTTGTAAATTTCAAATTTCTAAAAATTTAACTTCCCTCTGAAAATAATGCTTTGAACTTTCGTCTGTACTGCCTTTGATTTTTTTTGCAAACATTCAATTTTCCAATTTAATTACATTAGTATTAGTTTGCTTATATAATGTCGTGCTCGCTAATCTAGAGTCTCAAGCCTCGAGTTTTTCATTTTGTATTTCATTTTAGCCGTTTTACTTGGATACTGCAGAAAAAGAATTAAATTATGAACAAGTAACAACTGCAAGAGAAGCCACACAACAGACAACAGCTAGAGCAGTCGTCTAAAGCTCTGGCTCAGAGACACGACCCAATGAACCTCTCAAGTACCATACATAATACATAATACAGAATATACATTTTTGCAATCAACTCTGACTTGCACATTTTTCTGCCTCTCTTGCAAACTGAGGATCCAATCGATGACATGTTTATGTGTGCATTAGGAAGTGCGGGTAACCACATGTATAAAAGGATATTTATTACATTATTACATGTGCATGTAGTACACAGTACACACGTTTTAATGCTAGAGAAACCAACACTGACAGGCAAGGATGAGAGGATGATGACTCTATGTAATTCTACATCTACATTCTACATATTATTATTACTCCTTCATTAGGTTTCTAATAAGTTTTAAATTACATTCAGACTGAAAAAACAAGGAAACATGTTCAAAACCCAAAATGCTATATGTAAAATGTACAGTGTACAAAGTACAAAGAAAAAACCATTCGCATTTCAAACATTTTCCTACCCCAATTTATCCATTTCCTTTTCCATTTGCGTAGATACTAGACACAAGATACTTAAAACTGGAGGAAACTAATGTAATACCCGGCAACACGATACGAAATAGGAACCAGATTTAAGTAGAAACAAGCGGTAATATCAGAAAGCATAAATTTCGCCTAGGATGTACAATGTACAATGTACACGCGATGTTGAAACGGAGCTGAAATGACCACATTTCTAGTATCTAATATCTATAGTAACTAGTTGCCGGTGGACGGAGATGAGAGGATGAGAGTGGAGTCAGAATGATAAACTAGATCTTGCCACTATATTTACACAAGGTCATGGGATGAGAATTGGACTGAATTCCAAATCATAACTTTTAAATAGCACACACACACTCACTGATACAGCTGTATATTGTACATATTTAAGTATCTGTATTTTTTCTGCGTAGCTAAATTTATCATACAACAGAACTAGAGACAAAAGCCCCATCAAAAGAAAAAGAAAGAGGTTTCTATCGATAAAGGTGTTTTTGATTACAGATATACACGCTAATTTACAAATATGTAAAATGAACATTCTACATGTAAGTCCGGATAATATTTGAATTTAAATGCAGCATAACATATAAAAATGTATGCATCTATATGTATAGTTTCTATAATTTCTGCCCGTGAATTTAAATTCCGGGACGGTTAATATTACCATCATTGTAAGTTGTAGTGTACAATTACATTTTATATAGATGTAGAAAATGAGAGAATGCATGAAAACTTGATATTTGATGTTTGATGCTAATGCTGAGATTTCCTCATTTCTTTTCCATTTTAAGTTTTCAAATTTTTTAAATCTCAACTCGACTCAACTCGAAAGATTTTAAGGATGAGAATGAAGGGAAAGAATGAGATTTGAGAAGAGCAAATAACTTGACTCGACTCAACTCAACTTTTGCTTCTCACGCCATGCATTCCACTCTAATTCAAAAATGACTACCTTAAATACTTGGTTACTCACTACTTACTAAAAACTACTACTACTATTAGTATCCCTTCTTTGTCTGTAGTGTGTAGTCTGTAGTCATAGTAGCAATGAGTATGAAGTATGGAGTATGTAGTGTCTGACACTTGAGTGTGAGAAATACTTTCCAGTTGAACTTTTAACCATTTTCTATATTAAAGAGGCACATACATAGAAACATGGATACATACACTTCACACGTGTATACTGTTATTACTATTATTCTTATTATCTCTTTCCAATGTACTACATTACTACTACTACTACTACTATGCGATGCTATAATATTTAAAGTGTATAAAGTTTTTCACACAATTTCACAGAGACACCTCTCAAACAACAGACAACAGACCCTCTCATTCTCCATTCTCAATTCTCAAATTAAATCCTACTACAATCCACAATACAATACAAAAGCTATGAAAAAGAAAGGGAGACAGAAACAACTAGAATCATTACAAGGTTTAATATGACGATACATAGAGTAACACAAGAAAAGGCAAGACAGCACAATCGCACGTATGTATGAAACGAAACAGTTAAAATCCTGTAAATAACATTACATGAGAGTGCGTATAAAATGTAAAATGTACAGTGTATAGGGTGGTAGCTTAAGACTTTGAGAATACTTTGAAATCAATATCAATATCCACAGATTCAATTCTGAAGCTTGTATTGACCACCCTGTACTCTGTACTTTGTACTTCTACTGCTACTGTTAGTGATGATTGTATCTAATTGAGAAAAGTATTTGAAGATTTCCATTCATTCACACATGTACAGAATCCGAAGAGGATTTCTCGACTCCCTGCTCCGTGGTATTCGTATGGGTATTCTTATATGCATGAAATGTATTTTGTATCTTATGGTCAGAGGAATTTTCATACTTATAATCTTTCTTCAATAAGTGTTATGTGTTATGTTGGATGTAGTACAAAGTCCACATGATAATAAAAATATGTAGCAAAAGGCAGTAATGACACATATTATCAGCATGCATAAGGACATGCATGCAGTATACTCTACATAGTATTTATCTTATGTACCGTCAAACAAATTAGTTGTTTCACGCATAAACTGAGAAAAATGTACTACATTCTCAAGTCTCAAGTCATTCCTTGTATATCTTGAAACTTGAATATTCTTGAAAGATACTAAATATAATACGTGAGTAAAGAGTGGAGAGCACTGAGTGAGAACCAGAACGAGAACGAGAACAAGAACACTGACTGCGTATTTAGTATTTAGATGAAGAGGAGAAAAAACACGAGTATTATTTAAATACATTAAAATATTAAAAGGCTCTTACTTTTAACTATCCTTAACAAGTACTTGAAGAAAACAGCTACTCTAATACTATATTATGTATAAAGAGCAGACACTTCTTTTATGGAATTTCGTACACGCATTAACTCCACCAAAAAAAATATAGGACAGACGCTATATTCGTTTTTGTACATTCTACAAGGGGCTGAGTCTCAAGTCTCAATATAAAATTGAAAAGAATACCGGCGGCGAATTTTTGAGCTCACTCATGTCCATGTCTCATGTTGAAGCATTGAGTCACACTATAAACACTATTACTTAGTTTAAAGCTTACACTCACTCCTCCAACTTGAGAACATTTGAGAGTAAATGTTTGTCTGTGCGCTTATGTGTGTGTGTTGGTGTATGTGTCACTGCTGCCTTGAAAAAGCCTCTGGTCAAAAAATTTCTTATGTCAAAACTCCAAACTCAAAGCTCAACAGTATGCATCAGTCCAACTCTAATTGAAAGAGTGCAGATACATAATAGATAATAGATAGGTAATGGGCATGATGTGATATGAAGTGATGTGCATATTATGTCTACTTACTACTATACGTAATACAGCACTTTGACATAATTCTAGAAAATTCTCCTTCTCATCATAATCAAATGTGAAATTAATTATTATACATTATACATGATAATTTACCATGTTAATCATTTTACATTCCACATTTCACATTTTTGCACAAAATGCACCCACATTCAAAGTCAGCTTCTTATTCTTATTCACATTCATATTCATGTTCATATTCAAGACTAATTGTGTCAATTAAAAATTGCAGCAAGGAAATTTATAAATGTGTAAATGGGAATTTAATGCTCTTATCTTAAACTTTAGATTTCAGATGGATAATTGTACACGAAGTTGAAGCTTGACTGTTGAGCATTGAGCATTGAGAATTGAACATGGATGACGAAAAAGCTCACATGTACATTGTACATGAGATACTTGGAAAAAAGAAGGTTTCACAATTATCGACATGATTCACTCATTAATCTACGTGTCTTGTAGAGGAGTCCTAATTCAGAATTCAGAATGTAGTGTGTGGTGTAAAATCCATCAGGAGGTTGACAACTGGAATTTTTCGGATTGACACGAATTCAAGTCATTATCATTAGCAGTATCAAAAATTTTACAACGCAATATGTACATGGAACAACTCTTTAATGACAACAAGACAACAAGACAAAGACAAGAACTGCTACTGCTAACAAGTAAAAGTTCACGTTGTTATTCCTTAACTGCGACAAAACTGCTGTGGTTAAGCATGTATACTCTTTCTTTCTTTCTATATACATCTCTCTTTTGCACGTACAATGTACAATGTACAAAGTATACAGACCGAATCCAGATGTGAAATCCAAAATGCCAATGTGCACTTTTTATCTCCACAGGAATAATTAGGAAGATACTTCCAACACCATCAAGTCTGAAGACCAGCACGTTCACCGTTCACAATCCCATAAGTAAATCAACACTTGGAGAATCCTGAACGAACATGAGGATGCTTTATGCTCATCTCCGTCCTCCGTACTTTGTAACTTTGTAATACTTCGTCCTTCATCACGTTTCAGATGTGTACTATATATACTGTATATCTTTACCGCAGGTATATTTAATACTACGATTATATTACTTCTTTTTTCATTTTCATTAAAGCAAGCTTTCCAATTAATCAAAAAAATCTCTCACAAAATCTCCCCTTCGCCATTCATATACATTAATATTATTATTATTATTATTGTGTAGAATGTGGAGAGATGGGAGAAAAATTCATGTTTTATTTTTCATATACCCTCACATATCTTCTCTAATCTCTCGTCTAGTACACTAGTACACTGTACATGTGGGCAAGAATGCCGAGATTCTTCCTCCTCTGACGATCCTGTTTGACCACTGTCTGATGTCTGATGCCTGATACTTGAGTCTGTAGATGTTACTCCTACTGAGAACAAAGTACAACAATGTTCCGAAGAGTACATGTGCTCAAAGCTCACTGCTCAACAAAATCTGCAATAAATGCTTACCGATAAGAATTCTCCCTACATGTTTACAGTTTACAGTTTGTAACTTGTAGTTTGTACCCATGTGAAAAAACACTAGTAAATGTATAATGATGATGATTTGCTCTTTTACAGGAGACAATTAATTGCTAATGAGATTAGCATATCTATTTATCAAAATGAAATGAATTTTTTACAAATGATTCTCACTACATAATCATTCTTATTCCCAGTAAAATTACAAATAATGTCCTCTATTCATCCTCTTTTATTATTTAATTACTCGCTTAATTTAATTTGTGTAATGTGTAATGTTGGCTTTGAACTTTTGAATTTTTTCTTGTAAAAAACTTTTGTTGTTACATGTAAAATTATTTTCTATTCTCGATCTCGATCGCGAACAGTTTTATTAAAAAATGTCTATTATAAAGAGATCCGTGCAGAATAATAGTAATAATAATAATGCGCAGTATTGTTTTTTTTGTGTGCCTAATAACCTCAAAAACAAAACAAAAAAATATCTTCTGGACATGGCATGGAATGATGTGGAGAGAAATGAGAGTTTTTTTTTACTATATGTTATTTGTAGATCCTAGTTGGACACATGCTGCGTTTACACATCACTTTTCTTATCACATCCTCACCTACACAGTACACACTACATACTAGACACTATCCATAATTATTTTATACTATGGTAAGCATTCTAATAATTAGCAACACTGTGAAGAATAAAAATATACACATGGAATGGAATTGGGCGCATCCAATTCAATTCCATTTCATCAGAAGCTCACTGATACTGAATATACTGGAGCTACAAAAACAAATTAGACATGGAAAATAGAATAAACTAAAGCTAAAGCTAAAACTAAAACTAAAGGAAACCAGATCAAACTGAACCAAACTAAACTAAACCAGTATATAAAAGTGTCGCTTCATCTGGTAATACATAAATCCTGAGAATTTCCTCATCCTAAATCATTTCGCTTTTATTTCAATCTGCTGGATAGGTTTATATTTATATTTCTGTTTGTATTTATACTTGTACTTGTTTGTCTGTTGCCTATACAAAAGAAAAAGGAATCTACTTGTATGTTTTGGCCTAATTCAAGTGAGTCGGATTCAAGTGAAAAATTTATTACGGATATTAAGCGAGAGAGCACTTCAATCGTGATCGTAAGAATTATTGCTTGTCTTTTATATCTAGTATCGAGTATCGAGTATCTAGTAATACACAGTAGTATCTTCTTTCTCATGCCGAAACTATATACACTAACTAATAAGTATTTTGACTGATTCTGCATTTCCTTATTTCCTGTTACATTATGGATTTTGGTAAAAGCTCCACATGTACATGTATCAAATTCTGATCTGATGTTATAATCCATCACGTGCTCATAAGTTTCAACCTACATGTGCATGTGTAGGATTAATATCAAGTATAAAGTATTGTATAAAGTTGATGTGAAATAATATATAGGACATATCAATAATGCCAATAGCAATACCAAGTAGCAGCAAGCAGCAACTGCACACCAGGAAACCATGAAGGAGGGAAAAAACAAGAAAACAAGTAAAGACGAAGTATCTGGATTACGATTAGTATCTACATGTAGTATCTAGTATCATGTGTACTAGAAGCAGAAACCAGATAGATCCAGAAACTAGAAACATCTGCTCCTACTGCTACTTATACTTATACTTAGTACAATGTTTTATTCGCGTGTGCCTCATTTCCACAAAAGAGATGAGAAAAAAACAACTACCAACAACAACAACAAAAAACAACAAAGTACAAAGTAGCAAACTGTAGGAACGAAATATACTATACTGATAGTAATAATAATAAATAAAATAGAATAATACAATGAAATGAAAAGAAATGAGTTAGGCCAAAAAACACTTATTGAGAGATGCTATACTAAAAACTAAATACTAAATGATTCTACTAGATCATGAGATATTAGAGCTATATTTTATACATGCGTCTCATATTTAGACCAATGCCACTAGTTTTACTCGCTTGTGCCATCACATCACACTTTTTCCAGTTAGATAAGAAGAACGAAAAGAAGTAATCAAGAAGTGAGTAAACAAGTGTAGAATGTAAATACAGTACACACTCTTGTCAGATTAGAATAGATTCTACATTCTACATTCTACATTCACATTGTCAACTTATTTACATAAAAGCAGACCGCAGACATGTGTGTCCTTTCTATTTTTGTGGATGTAAACAAATGAAGGGAAAATGCTAATCGAATCAAAGTAAATACATGCTCGTGCTCATGTTCATGTTGAATGTTGACGTTCATGTAAATATTACACGAGCCAATGAAACAAAAACAAACTAAAAGAAAGTAAAACAAATCCAAACCAGTATACATAATAATATGAGAATATGCAACTCTTAAATACTAAATACCAAATAGACAAGTTCGGCGTAGTTATTTTTTTCTTTTATCTCTATTTTTAAATAAATACTTACCCTAGATTCAGTTGTGGGCAATCTTAATCTCATGATTGCCATCCGAAGGGACACGGAGCGGGAAATAAAAATTCAATTCCACTCAACACTTGACTTGACTTGTAGAGGTCAAATCCGACCTCTCACTCCTCAAATTTGAGTAAGGCCATTAAACATGAAGGAAAATTCTATTTTTAAGTATTAAAAGTCTGACCCGACAGTCACCAAGTCAGTCTATAATGGTATTAAAATCGGTTATAATAACAATAAAATGGAAAGGAAAAACAACAAGTGGTAAAAAATTCAAACGAGGATCTTCTTTTTCTTGTAAAAAGTTATGTATTATATTATGTAGTACACGAGAATCACGAATCGTCTCGCCGGTCACAGAGAGAAACAATGGTTATTATTTCCAATCCTCCAATGACTAACTGTTATGTCTTTGTTTTTTTCACATGTGACAATAACAAGACCATTACACAACAATAGAATGAGAATGAGAAACTTGACACGAGAAGTATCCAAAATCCAAATCGATTCTCTTTTTTATACTTGTATAGTTGGATATTAAAGTAACAGTACAATCTTTATTCTGTAATCTGTAGAGTAGCAGCACTAAGACAATAACCACTTTTTTCTCCTCTCAATTTTTCTCTTTTGTCTTTCGTACAACTACAAGATCATCCGACCAAATTTGTACACGGATAATTTGTCATCTCTCTTTTTTCTTCAAGATGATGTTGCTGTTATGTTGTTGTGATCTTGTGGGTGATGATGATGATAATGATTATGATGTTATTGTCTGACTGGCTACCGTCTCCATGTAGGTACAGAAAGAAAAATTATCCAATCCAATACTTATACAAAGTACAGACTCTCTTGCTTGGTTTTTGGTTTTGGTTTCTATGTGAATGTCTTTCAACTTTCAATAGAAACAGAAACAGACTGAAAATTGTTGTCGTTTATCTCTCTTGGAAAGCTCGCAGTTTAAAGTTGAGAGTCTACAGTACAATACAATACAATACACTTGTTTGTTTATTTATTCATTCAAATGGACAACAGACGACAACATCAATTTTTCAACAGTCATCTTATAGTTCTTGTTCTCCTCTGGATTTTTGCAAACACATTTATTATTACACTATTATTACTATTATGTATGTTTATGTTGTACGGAAAAAATCCCATTTGTATCTGTATGTATACAGCTATTTACTAGTTACTATTATTTATATCACTGCACAATGCACAACATTCTCTGTCTTCTTCTACTTGTATCAAAGGAAGAACGCCAGTCGCAGTCGAACAGTCGAGAGTCAAGACGATTCAAGAGGATTCAACTAATTATGGGCATTAGTCATGTCACATAGAAATCAACAATGTACTTTTTGGCGCTGGTCACTTTTTATGTCCTTATAATAAAAAAGAATTCTATTCACTTTGAATTCATAAAGATGTACAATGTAAAATGTACATACATCTGTTTTTACAAGTACATTTGTAGAAATTTTAAAAGTTTTCTTCTGTATTCTGTATTCTGAACATAAAGTTGCTGATGGTTCATTTGACAGTTGCGGAATTGTACATATAAGTATATGAATATGATGTTGTGAACTCAGCAAGTGGGCAAAGGTACAAGATAATAACTTATAATTTACTCACAACTCCAAATCCAACTTGAAATTACACTTTACATTAGTAACTATTTTTTTTCAACTTTCAACTGCTACTGTTTCTATTGAATCCAACAATTACAATTACAATTTAAGGGTGATTGTGAATTGTGAATTCCAATAATAATAATACTAATCAGCTGCAAACGATCAACTAGACTCAACTCAGCCGGTCGCCGTTAGGACAACTCATTAGAGCACTATAATAACTGTTTACGAGTTAAAAGTTTCTATGAATATCTCAAATGAGTTGAGTACTTTTGAATGTCAAACACCACACAGTATTTTTCACCACAGAAACTTGGAATTGAGAACAAGAAATCAAGAAAGTGTTATGAGAATTCTTGCTTCAATGCTCTAAAAATACTCTAATAAAAACTGTCACATTCAATTTTCTTCTAAAGAGCAAACTTCTTTTTCTATTCACTTGAAGTGATAAGAAGGCACCAGAAAAAATGGAAAATTCAAGGTGAGACACTTTGTTTGTATCTGTTTGTATTGTCTGCTAAATGTACAGTGGACACTGTATGTATGTAATTTTGAAAGTTCTTCACAGTTCAATAATGACCCACGTCAGAAGATTAGCAAACTCGTTCACTCTGTTTTTTTTACACGAGGGCGGCTGAGAATACACACAGTACACTGTACACAAGAGTGCAATTCATGCAACTATCAACTATTCAATTTCAATTTCACTTTTTTCTCTCCTTTTTGCCCTTGTTATGATACGTTGTACAAATTGTCCGTTGACCAAAATTCCCAATAGAATAATGCTATTCAATATTCAGTTTGCTTGTGTTTGTACTTCCACTTTAAAAATACTTTAAAAATGTTGCTCACACTTTACTTCGCAGTTTAAAATCTTTTAGTTAAATCACAATTAAATCCACTTGTAACCAACTAAATTCCAGGTCTGTGATAATAATTGCTTTTCAACTATCTATACTTGTATATTATACATGAAATATTTTTTCAAAAGGTTGTTTTAGTGTGGAAAGAACAGATGCTCTATTCTGTATTCTGTATTCCCCTACACTTTAATATTAGATGGACACTTGAACTATACAAAACACAGAAACAGACACACAGTCACGGCAATGAGCGAGCGAGCTAGTGTGTGTATTGTGTATGAGAAGCACAACGACGCTCACGATTCAACGGCTAGAAGTAAACTGCCGACGGGTTCACTATTTCTTTTACTATTGCCCCAGCCGTTCTATGCTGTTCTCTCTCTCTCTCTTTACTATTCTACCTCTATCTCTTGCTAATACAGCAAGTAGTTTGCATTGTAAGTGCATAAGTACACACTCCACTACTCTCAACCCAAACCCAAACCAAAAGCTCAAAACTCACAACGTATTAGTACAGTGTACTCACTAATATGTGTAGAGTGTAGAGGAAAGAGAAGAATAAAGGCAAAAACAAATGTTCATTGTACATATGAGAGAACATGAAAACTCCAACTATAAAGCAAACGCTCACTTGCATTTGCTAGCTTGGCTGTTTGGTGTTTGGCGTGGTTCGCTTGCCGTTGGTAAGTTCTCTTTAGTTTTTCTTCCACAAAAATATACAGAAGGACAGAAGGATAGACAGACAGACATTTAGATAGATTGTTGTTGGAGTTTGGAGTTTTGCTTTTCAGCTTTTGCTCTGCTTTGCTTTTCTCAGCTTTACTCTACATTCTCTACTCTCCATTACTTTACTTTACTTTAGCATTGGCTATTAGTATAATACGTCCATCGTTTACTTGAACCAACTTGGATTTGGACAGAGTTAGAACCAAACCAAACCAAAGAGTTGGATCGTTTTTGTAAGGAAGAAATGAAAATTTCATCCTATCGTGGAAAATAGAATAAAAAAGAAGACAATGCAAATGTTCCGAGTACACCAAGCCAAAGCCGAAGCCAAAGCCAGGCTTTTTTTTTCCTCCACTCTCACATGTAAACACGTATTAATATACACATTTTAAATGCATGGATGTGGAAAGAAAGAGAAATGGAAAAAGAAAAAGAGGAGCTTTGAAAGCTTCAAAGATTTTTTTTTATATTCTATGTTCTTCATTATGCATATAATGTATTATATCTACAATCTACAAAGATACATGTATAAATAGATATAGATGGATACATATTATACCCATCAGTTGGATTGCAAGACGTTGGTTGGATTTTGGATTGGACTTTTGGTACTTGGACTTGACTCTTTTACTACAAACTCTTTCAGGCTCACCCATTACCCAGTACATGGAACATCCAGCATAGAACATTGAACATACAATGTAATAATTTAAGTACGTGAGCCAACTTTTCAGTTTAAGATTTCCAACACGTGTATTTTGGTCTATGTAAATGATTTAATATTTCTTTATCATAAACGACCTCCAAGGAAAAATTACACGGGGTAAAAAAACTTATATATATAGAGGTGGAGGAAATTCATATTCAAATTCAAATTGTTTTGATTCCTCCTTCGCTTCTTAGATACATGTGTAATGTGTACTCTGTACTTTGAACTGCGTAGTGCAAGACAACAGACAACAGAAAACAGACAAGACAACGCTGTTTCACTCTTTATCTCAGGTTTAAGAAAAAGTTAAACTTGTTTTTTTTTTCTTCTATATTCCCTTTTCCTTCATCTTTATACTATTATTA